>JAQGAF010001757.1:0-27872 GCA_034687865.1 Kryphioiulus occultus
TGTCCATGTGTTTCCGTGTCGCTCTGGAAGTATGTCTCTGTGTGTTTGTATGTGCCTGTGTGTCTGTCTGTTGGCTGGCCAAGAACTACATTATGGCGCTGACGAACGTGGTGTGCGAAATGCGGGGGGAGGACAAGCCCTACGAGCTGCCCACCGAGTCGGCCAACGAGGGCGAGTACGGCACGGATGAGGCCCAGAGTGGCGACACGAACCATAACATGTTCTTCAACAACGACGACGACCTGGAGGATGCTGACGACAGCGACGACGGGGACAAAAACTCAGAACCTTATCGGAAAACCTTGTTGACGTGTGCCGAATGCGACGCGTAGAGGACTCAAGTCTTAGCCCAGGCCCTTGGAGGATTGAAGATGGAGGATCGAACCTGCTGCCCAGCCATAGCTCCCCGGAAGCGGTTATAAGAAGATGAAATCTTGTCCATGCGGAAACGGAACTGTTGCATCGTGGCGCGTCTATGCTGAATCTATGCACCGGTGCCATTCGCATTCCATGATCATTGCAACGAACCCCCCCTCCCCCCCCCCCCCAATTTCGATAGAACCCTTATCGACAAAACTGATTGCAAAAAATCTGACATATTGGTGAGAGACTGATCCTCGTGGCGCTTTCGCAACTAACTTGCAACCAGTTGCTAATAGTAAATTGTTTGCAATTCGACCAATTCGCAGTTACTTCGTAATCAGTTTTTTCCTAAAGGCAAAGTGAGCGGTTCTGAGGTTATCATATGAGAATGTGCATTAACGAGCTTGAGAACCCAGTGAATAAGGAACACTGAACATATATCTAGAAAAAGAATAAGGAGTTCAGTTATCAAAACACCTCTCCTTTGTACCATGTATCCAACAGATGCTACAATTGTATATCAGGATTCCCACTTTTGTGGAAAGTCAGGAAAAATCAGTGAATGTCAGGGAATGGAAAAGTGTTACGGAAAGTCAGGAAATTCGTGAAAATTCTTGAAAACGTCAGGGCAATTGATTAGTCGTCATCTTTTGTAAAAATTTGGGATGAAATCCATCATTGTTCTTACTGTTTTTGAAAAATTTCAGGGAAATTACTGAAAAGTTGTCAGGGAATGTTAACCATCGGAGACTTTTTACCACGTAACGAGTGAGCGTTACGCGATTGCAAACTAATTTCTAGTTATCTAATTTCTCAGCTTCCAAACTTTCATTCCTATTCTATGCAGCATGTTCGCGCAAGATGTTTAAAAGTCCACAAAAGATTTTTAAGAAATTACTAAAATGTTGTCAGGAAATGTGAGGGGACCCTGGGGTGGGAACCATGTGCATAAAAGTTGCATCTTGTACCTACATGTAGCTATCGTTTTCCCATTCAGTGTAATTCGTGGACACAAAGTTCCGATATTTTGTGAAATTCAGAATCTATTCGTAACAAATCTCCATTTTAACAGAAATTTCATATCACTGAACTAGGAAACCATCAATACTTTATGAAATTTGCCTATTTAAGCGTTATGATAACCCCCGAACCACTTAACAAATACCGGTATAAACAAATTACAATTACTTGCTACATCATCTGGGGAGGGTTCGCAGGGGTGCATTAAGTAAACTCTGTAATATTGTGTATCCAGGTGGCGCCCATCTTGGAGGACCTTGGCCTGTAGCCACGAATCTAATGAACTCTGTAAGCCGATAGAGGTCGCTTATTCCAATGGCGTGAAATTTGTGTTAACGCTGGTTCAGCTTCCATTCCTATTCTATTAAGCATGATCGCACAAGATGTTTAAAAAGCCCACAAAAGAGCTCGAAGCGAATACGAATTAACCTCTTAATTCTACGAGTGTGTATGTCTGTGCATTCGCTATAAAGGCTGTGAAATTTCTTAGTTAACTAGTGACCAACAGCAGATTTAAAACAAATAGCATATTAATATATACAAAACTACCTATATCTACATTGCATGTTCCAACTGCATGGGTTGTGCTTACATGTATTTATGTTTTGAAGAATTTTAACTGAACCTTAAGGTGCTTGTGACAGGGCCGTATTTTGGAGAAACAGAACGCCCGAGAGTCCACGACTTCGTGTGAACATCAGATGATATACTGTATATATATATTTTTATTACTTTATCGCCTAAGGAAGCTTTGGGAACGAAATTTAAATTATTCCTTAAGGAACGTTGATGTGCAGACTGGAGCAACATGGTGCAGAATAGCCAGAAAACGTGGTATAGATATTATAAGAACTAAACGTCTTAATTCATTTTCCAAAACCGACATGGAATGACAGCATTCTGCTTTTAACATGTTTGACTTCCATGACAAATTTACTTGTGGACCAAAATACGTTTGAAACTTCACGATCCTGTTATATGTCTTTGATTTTTTGAATGGTATTGCTTTCTCATTCTCTTCTTAGTACATGCACTGGCATTCTAAAACAGAAATTTAAAACTTATGGAACTTGACTAGTTTTTGAAACATGAAAAGAACGAATACTAAGTCAATATTTTTGCTGGTATAAATATTTTGAAAGAATATCAGTTTGGTCAAAGATGTGGCGCAAAATTGGGAAATTTTCTTTAAAAATCCCACTTCAGATAGTTTGAAAATGACTTGTTCAACTTTATCCACCTAGGTAATATTTATGCCTTTATGCACGATGGTTATATATTTCCAATATTTACTAATATATTTTGGATTATGCGCATTATTATAATTTATGCAGTGTACTGTACACTTTATAGAGACTGGACGCATTGTATTCTTATAGCGTACAACTGAAATTCTGCAAACTCCATGTTGATGATGGGTTATCATATGAACGTCTGTGGACCATCACCCATTTACCCAAGATACAAGACGATACATGAATCTTAATGGATATCATTTTAACAAAATATCCATAATTTAAAAGACATAATACTCACTAAATTCATGAATATTTTTTTGGGTAAAAACATTATTCTTCAAATTCAATGATATTCCTAAAAGTAATATTCCTAATATTCTTAAAACAAATTCCTAAAAGTGAGAAAAATAATAATGGCATAATGTCTATCAAAACCAGCGTTTGGCATCGTTCTTTAAAATTCAGGCTAGGCTATTAACATGTCGTGCAAGTAATCTTTCAAGCGTTAAAGACGAATTCCGCTAGATCAATAAAATGACGTCTTAATATGCATTTTGACTCAATTTAGTGTAGGAGAAGCCACAGTTTCTGGTGTGAAGTAACCTTTAAATGGACATAACTATTCCATAACTTCCATGATACCGATTGATAAGTGTTACTATAACTGTTACCAGAAGGCTGTTGCGCCAAAGATATTTTTATTTTCATATGATACTATTATTTCTATCTCTTTAGAGAGCAGGCCACAAGAAATTCTGACTCTTGTTGCAGTGGACCAATTTATATCCGTGTTTGCATTATGCTAACTAATACTGTCAGTTTTGTTACAATATTCAAAGATGCCAAACAGTTGACTACATCAGTCTTGAAAAGAATCACGGTTGGAATCGAAGCCTAACGTGATTTTGTTCCTACAGTATATAATTCCAGATTAGTAACCACATAAACCTTTAGGGAATAACATTTTAAGTATTATTCCAATTTTATTTCGAGAAACCATGTTTAACAGATTATTAAACCTGTTTCCCATTTTCTAAAATGGCACGAACTTAACCAAACCCGTCCAAACGGAATTCAAGGTAAAACGTTGAGATTTCGTGCTCCAGTAAGCTATTCCTAATATGTCATGTACAGTGGACTACATTAGAAATTTGCATTCTACATGTATATCATGAAATCAATGTGTATCGAAACATGCATTTAAATTTTTATCTGTAATTTAGCAACATGTATACTTCTTCACATTCGTGAGGTTTTTGATGTCCGACTTGAGAAATATATAATATATATTTGGCGTATGTTTATACATTACTCTCTGGTAAATAATAGACTAGAGTTAGCAAGTAACTGATATTGCATTTTGCATGAATGTTATTTATAAAATTTTGTGGCCTGTTCATTCAAGATATGTCAATGATTAGGAAAGGAAATTAAACGATGGTGCTCATAACATTCGACATGGTATTGTGCACTTAATTGACAACACGCGATGCCCAATTTATATTTGATCAATGGAATAAATCAGCCATTTTGCAATTTATTTAGCTTCTTGATAGTTGTATATGAATTATCATTTAACTTCAAATTATTGAAAGCCACAAGTAATCCTATGAGCATTAGGTATTTATCAAGAAACGAATGGAGAAAAGTCATGATTACAAATCACTGAGTACTCGAATTGGTGCTCAGCGACAAGTAACAGCTGCAACCTCCAGACAAAACTTCAGAGTTTACAACCAGGAATGAATATGGAGGAGGCATAAGGTTCAAGATAAGAATAAAATTATCTGAAATCCAAATATCCTAGATTGACCTCAGTATGTACCTCCGTTCATCTCTCACTCTCTTTATCTCTATATCTCATCAAAAAAATGATTGAAACTGATAATAGAAATGCTGATCGCTAACCAGATGCAACAATTTATAGGAAATTGGTATTTCACGGAACATAAGATGAATATTTGTTTCAAATACGAAAGTATACATAATGTCCAGATAGTGGTAGTATCATATTAGCTCCATTTCTGTTATCCTGTAATTAGGTTGCAAGCTAATCCAGTTGCATAAGGCTTTTGCAAACAGGTCATATTTAGATCAAATATTTGGTGGCATCTGTGTGTAAATTGCCAACATTGGCCATAGTTTTTGCCCAATTCAAATTGCAAACATTATGACTAATGCCCCAATTGAAAACTAATTCCATGTCATCGCATTGTCATCTCAGCTGATACATGTATGTTACTGACTTTTACCAGTGAGTCGAGTTAACAACTTTGCAAACAATCATCATCAGCAAACAGCTTAAAATTTACAGCAGATTTCCGATTATTCTCGGCGGTATATAATTGAATTTTCCCAGATAATGGAAACCACGGATAATCTGCAAAACTAAAGAAAACCTGAAAAAACAGCTTAAGTAAAATTGGTGTTTGGCTATTCTTTTATTGTTTACTGTTATTCGATTCTGTGACATCTTATGTCTCAAGATATTTGGCTCCACATTCCTGTCTTACTCTTTCATGTATTATCTGCGAATGCTTACGAACAATTAATGTCGATTTGCATAAGAATAGAGAAATCGGATAGTCGGAAGTCTGCTGCAGTTGAAATTTCTTATCCATGGAAAACATTAACAAATAAAAATCATTTTATAATTAATTCGGACAGTTGAAGATACTGTTTGGGCGTTGACAACTTAGATCTGTCTAAATTTAGACTAAAATGTCGTTTCGGCTGAATGATTTGCACCCTCTTGAGATTCAATTAAATAGTACATATCAATAACTGGTTCTGTTCATAATGTTGCGAGAGTAATAAAGAATGCCGATCTCTAGTGACCACGTCGTCAATATTTCTTTTTGAACAAAATTTGGTTGTATTATGCTATCTGTGCTTTTAAAAAAAAAACTTAGTAAATAGTCACGGCAAATTCAAACTGGCATTCTCAGTACTGATAGCTTATCGTCAACATAAATACATATTACAACACAATCGATGAAATATATTCTTATTACTCGTGGATATTTCCCTCGTCGTCATAACGCATTTAGTTTCATAAGAAAACTGTACTAAGTAAACCGAAAGCCTGTGAAATGTGAAACACATTCCTATTTCATATACATGTCCATGTACTTTTCTATGCAATGATGATTTTAATTTTAGCTTTTTTTAGTAACTGGTAATGGATGCTATTAAAATTCCGTTTTTGGCTTATTTAAACTACATATCCATATGTAAATATCCTTCACTATTAACAGTATACGTTCGTGCACTGCGTGTATATATTGTTCCATGAAGAATATGGAAAATAGAAATTAGCATGGCTATTATATTGACAATCCGCTTCGTTTAGTTTTAAGTACTTCATGAATTGTGGGTAGTGTAATTAACTGATTTTTTTCCAAGGAAAAATTCTGGTTATAGATTCGATTGGAAATCATGCTGGAGAAATGCAGCAATTATGCTATTTTGCGAGTAATCCTATGTAAACATTGAATTTTCCTCATGATACTTTCATCCATTTGTAATTTTATATTTTACTTCCCCTCTTATAAAACATATGCGTTGAAATTCTGCGTTTTCACATACACATGCTTGAATGAAATGTAAAGGTTTTTACCGTGCATGTACATGTATATCGACAGTCGACTTTGGTCAAGTGTGAAACTTTGCTTATCGTATGACCAGTCCTAATACTTCGACGATATGATAAAATTGTATCATTTAGGTTTTGTTTATGCTTTCTGCCAAAACACTAATTCAAAGTGGAGCGTTAGGTTCAAACTGTATTCATACCGTAAAAGTATTGTGTGCATGAATTACATTGGAATGAAGCATGATAGCGTCAAATTTTCATTAGGTGTAACCTATTTTGATTCAAAGTCATATGTCAGAGAGGAGTGGCTTCCTTCATATAAAGTAGTTAATGTTATTCTCAAAAATCGGATATTTATGAAACGAGCAAGTTGTTATGTAGTTGAACGTCCTTTTACGTGAAAAAATATTTTCTTAATAAAACAAAATACTAATTAAAATCTTAAACAATTATCATTGTAACTATCATCATCTTGCACACAAATTTCCATTCTAACGCTGCGGAACCGTACTTGTTTTATGAGTTTCGCTAAATGGATTCTCCTATATTATGTAAACAAGTATTGATACCTCAGATCTTTCATGTTGTTTGTTTTGTTTTCATATGGGGTATATCTCAATGCACAGTGCTACGAAAAATGTTATTTTAAACACAATGTCATTGTTTTTGGAGCCTATCTGCTGCCTTTGTTATTATTTACAGATGTATCAAACATTCCAGTAAACGCATAGTAGGCCAACGTTTGCATAAATACTATGAAATGATTTTTCCTTATGTTACACAGCATGTGAAATGGTTTTAAGGAAAAAGTTGAAAAATTCCAATATTATATTATGTAAAATATATACAATATATAAAAAGCTCTATATCTGTGTTACGAATTGATAAAAAATTTGTTGTCTTTTCAGTGAAAAACCTGTGCCTGTCTTGACAATTCTTCGCATTAGCCTAGGATATCTAGAAAGTTAAAAAAAGCCTAAGAATTTAAAAATAGCGCCAGTTAGTCGCATTTAATAAAAATATTATATTTTCACCGGTATGAGTAAATGTGACAATCCAAGCTTTTAAAACGGGAGACCTGAATTTCCAAACTGAATTTTTCGGTTGACTTACAAATTGCAACCTGAGGTAAGTGCAACTTTCATTCACCAAATATTCTTGAATGTTGATTAACTGCGTTATACGACTACAAACGAGCAAAAACATCGGCTTGGCTAACCATTTGTATTTTCAAAGATGTAAAACTAAGTATATGAGATTCACGCTAAATATCACGCTAAAGATGGTACATTTTCCATGATCAGTTTAAACATTAATAACATCCGTGGGTTCCGACCTTTAAGCTAGCAAAGTTTACCCTTCAATTTCATACTTGAATCGGGTGCGTACATTTCCTCAAGCTTTTTGAGACATTTTGCATAGATCTTTAATGTAATCACCTTCCATTTTGGCCAGGAAACAAATGAGACATTCCCTATGCATGGAGACTTTTGAACCACCCTGCATTTTGACACGGCATGGGTAGTAGATTCACATTTTAATTGCACTTATATCATTATAATACTTGCTAATAAAACGCGTTGGTGTAGGTACGCCTAATTTTGCATTAAGCTGTCAGATTTTGATATAATGGATTTTAATGAGTGAAACGCAAAATCCATTACTCATTCATTGGCTCTGTACAATGTTTAGATAACAAGTCTTGGAAGAAAACAAAGAACGAAGAAAATCAATACGTAAGATTCAATTTAAGCTTTACCTTGATGGATTTTTACTTTCAAAGTGCATGCATTAAGAATTTTAATAACTCAACGATATTTAACACGATTTAATAATGAAAAAAACAATATTTGCGTAATCAATGCACGCATTACCAGAAAATGTATCGATAAGTTCAGGGTGAGTTAAGTATCTCGAATTAAATTACCGCAAGATTTTGGTAAATGTCACATTAGTCCAAATTTTGAGGCTGGAATACACATAAATACAAGAGAGTTATTAAGATACACTGCACGTATTTTATAGAATGTATTATCGTTTACTGGAAATTAGACGTCGATTTACACCATGCAGGTATTTCCACATTTGTAACCTATGCATCATGAAATATTTCTGTGCTTGAACGGACCCTTCACCATCAATGGTACTGTCATTATCACAACACTGGCAGTAAGCTATCCGAAAATTCGGATAATCGTCAATAATAAGTATAAAAAGTTATTGCACGTTTCTCCCTGCAGTGATTTCTTCAAAGGTACATAAGACTCCAACACTTGTTTACCCTATCTTCGGCATCGAAATGATAAATCTCCTAAGATTAGTCATAACATTTACACGAACAGGTCCATTTGCATACTCATGAATATTCTATATTGCATAAATGCAGCGATATCAAATTCAAATGTATGGGTAAATATTTGAACTTGCAAGTGACGTATATGTCTGAAGGACGGCACAGCTTTCATTTTCGATAGAGGAAACTTGTCTCTTTCCAAACGGTGAAATCCTCAATCGCAAAATCCATTTGGAAATTGAATGCCGCCTGTAAGCTTTTTTCGTCTTAAAGGATATAATTTAGATGCAATATCGATGTTGGGAAGAAATTATGAATACTGGCTTATTTTTTCTACCACTGAATGGTACAAAACCTGCCCCGAAGATAACCAGCGCTACAGCGGATTGAAAGTAAAATTGCTATTTTCCATAATCCTATTTTTGCACGACTTCTGATTCAGAAAATCACTTTCGAGCTGTCGCAAAATACCAAATATATACAGCTACATGTAGATGTATAACGAATCCTTTCCACGCCGATTATTTTATATTAATGCCTGATTTATGACCCGAGGGCTAGCAAAGCAGGATATTAACTACTGATAATTTGTCGCAATTTTTCCTTTGGCATCAGTAAAGGCTCAAATGCAGTTAACGAGTGCATGTAAATACAGTAAATGGCCATTGGATGTAAATTTTCAGTAAATGTGATATCAATTAACAACCCGAATCAAACCTAGGTCTTGTTCCTCTGAAAACAGACCTTTCGGATATTTTCTATGAGGAAACGAACTTCTCCTTGGTTGATTCTTAATGGCTGGTAGTGAGAGGTACATAAATGTAGTACTTCATATTTAAGTTAAGTATTTGAAAAATAGCCAATTCACTGTTCATTTTGTGAAGAAAGTTCAATTTACTCTGTCCGCCCTGAAATCCCAATGCTGCCAGTAGGCCATTTTGATGAATTGAATTGAATTGAATTGCGATGAACAAAATGCAGCATCGTGTGCATGGCAGCAGGCGTGTACAGGGCAGCTTGGCAGCCTCAAAGCCACCATAAAAGCATCTTAAAAGTAATAATTACAAATTCCCCGTTTGGTATGCTTACAGTGTTACAGCTAAAGGCACACAGCAAAAGAGATCCCTAATTAAAACGTAATGTCACCATCCGACAAACTTAATTGGGCACACAAAAGATGTAATTAGAGAGGAAATGTTTCGTAAATGTTTATAAATTATGCAATGATGTGAAGGAGTACAACAAGCTAAAAACTGATTCAAGCCGCCAATAAAGTAAGAAGCTGTTTTCAGCTTAGAACAACAGTCAAAGTTTGTCAAATGCCCTCCAGTCTTTTAATATTATATTTGTGCAACATGCTTATGTTATAAGGTGAAGCATATTAACAGAAATCGTAGAGAAATCTACGGGAGGCTAGCTTAACAAATAGCTTATGGGTATGATGTAATTTCCTCGTCGAATTTATAATAACGGACCATTTCCTCTTATATCCTCTCCAGAACAGAAAGTGAAATTGAATAATTCAATTTTTAAAGCATCACCTTATTCACTTATCAATAATAAATCAAATCCAGAAGGATAAATGGAAAAGGATTTTGCTTCCCTCGCCACTCTAGAAAAATACTACAAATAAATAGCAAACTCTTGTCACCGATAAACCTTTATTTTTCGAATAATTTATAAGCTGCTCGAAAAAATCACCTAAGCAGGACTACAAATGCATCGCTCCTTCTAACGATTTAGAGAATGAGCTAAAGGGTACAAAAGGCTCGCTTTTATAACATTGAAAGTGATCGAGACATCGCACGGTTATTAAACAATATATGGCAAAATAATTATCTAATTACATGCAATTGCCTATAATTAATTTTAAATTCGTCCAATTCTATCTACATACGAGGGTAGTTCAATAAGTAAGGTAATTTATTTATTTAAAAAATAACGACTCATTATGTGATAAAATTGAAATATATGCTTTGTAGAGCATTTAATACTCTATTTTTCCACATAATCCCCACAGTTATCGATGCATTTGTCCCATCGCGTCATAAGTTTCTGAATACAATCATTGAAAAATGTGTTCGGTTGCCCATAGAGATGGGCATTGAGATAGGTCCGACCGCCATTCAATGTTTCACACATTTCCACACTGATTTTCGTGAAAGACAGTGGTCATCATACGAGTCGACTAATCCTTTGTAAATTTCGAATGGTTTAAGCCATAAAAAACGAATAACACTTCGCACTTCTTCAATTGAGAACATTACCGAACACATTTTTCAATGATGGTATGCAGAAACTTGTGAGGCGATGGGACAAATGCATCAATAACTGTGGAGATCATGTCGAAAAATAGAGTATTAAATGCTCTACCAAGTGTACATTTCAATTTTGTCACATAATAAGCCGTTGTTTTTTTGAAAAAAAAAAATTACCTTACTATTTGAACTGCCCTCGTATATACATGAACGGACAAGACGGTATGATGTTACATGCAATGCGAATATACACCGTGCATTTGCAATAAATTCAATGCTGGTGAAAGATTTAACATACTCCAAACACCATGCGTATAACGTAATTTTGTACATTTTCATATGTATACATGTACATGTATATACGATTTGTTTAATTTGTAATCGATACATTATTTTAATATTCCTTATTTTTTGTCAAAGCAAGTAAATGCTTTAACTGTCTTCAAAACCCCGTTTTCACGGTTATCGTTACAGCACTTTGATGTTACCATCACTATACTGCTCACGGTTACGTTCACTAAACTGTACATTTACTGCGCAAACACTACTCAAATATTTTTTTCTTACGGTTTTTGACAATTTCGTATGCTGACGGTGAAGCTGGAGTAAGTATCGAGCTGCATCTAGCTCTCAAAACAAGGTAAAAAAAATTGCACATGGTACTTATTTCAGATATCCGTTCCCTTCGGTTAATACGAAGAAATTCTGTCCGAACGAATGAATCCTTGCTAGCCTACAGAAGGAGCACATAACATAGTGTTTTATTTATACTCGAGACGACATTTTAGACGACGGGACTTGGTGTTTCTAACCATTTAAAGAAAAGTCATCTTAGAGATTTCGATCACCGTCAAAAGTGTATCTGTTTGGAGGATTGATGAAATACATTGAAAACGCTCTGACATCGAAAAACTAATCTATTTGGTTTTCATGGCAACGCCATTTAGACTTGCGTCCATTTATAATGCAATATCCCCGGAGGATTTGGTCTACCAGAACTCTTAAAAAAATACCAGTTTCTTGTAAATGTATATCGCGTCTACAGGTACATGTATATGTAACTGAAACAAATGCGATGTTTATTCTGAGGAAACTGATCCGCCTTTCTAAATCTTCTTTCTGAGAATTAAGACAAGAATAACCCGCTCGAAATTTACAATTAATTCTTTTTAAGACCAAGCTGGTTTACGGCTGTATATTGATATCGAAAAATACGGATTTTTGTTCCAAATCCAAGCTTATTATTGTGTGTAATAACAGAAAGGTTCCTCCCCAAGCTAATGACAATCCGACTAGATTACGCAACCTACTGTTTCAACCACACAATTTTTAAGGGATTTTTATGACAAAATGAATTTTTTGGCGATGCTGAAAAAATATACACTCACAGAAACACATTAAAAAGCAGCGAAAAAATTTTTTAGTCCAAGTTATATTTATCGATGTAACATGGGATTCTGGGGATTTGATCAAAATTATCCCAATTATCCATTCGGCCCCATTGACAAGATTGAAATAGCGCATTTGATAAGTAATGGCATGCAGTCGACATGCTAGAGTGGAACAGGATGTCAAAAGGCAGCAATGTAACGCAATTTTACTAGTTTGTTTGTAATTGTTTTAGTAATCCCCACAATGAAATAAAACGAAAACAAAACCAGCTTTGATAAACAGACGTTAAAACGATATTCAGAAGAAGAATTAAAACTAACAGGATTTTTAGACGTGTTTAATATTCAAACTTCAGACTAAGGATGCTTATTTTCCATAAGACCGTTTTCCACGCCTTCGACTCCTTAATCTTAGTACGAATTTTGGATTAGGCTTTCTTCCATAAAAATTACCGCATTTATTGCCTATGTCGCCTACATTATTTCGAAACAGGAAACATTTCACGCGTTTTAGTGCCTTCGTTCGTGCATTTTGAAGCAATTTCCAGACATTCATCATTCTTGAAGCCCACTCCGGTAGTTAAAATAAGTTTAGCACACCCGGTTGGAATTCACTTTGCTGTTTAATTTCAGACAGAAAACACCTCGCGTTCCCATTCAACATTCTCGGCACGATACTTGTTACAACTTAGTAAAATGCACAATTGAGAAATCTAAGTTGTTTCTTGCGCTGAATATAAAATGAGGAGATTTGCCGTTCGGCATACCAAGAAAGGAAGGAAGAAAAGCGAGTGGGTTAGTAAAATACGTGTCTTTACCAAGTGAAATACTATGTATTATGGCTAAAATATAGCGAAACGTATAACATTAGTCCCCAACAAGGGATTTTTTTCGCTTTGAAGAGTCAGCAGCAATTTTCCAAAGCATAACCAATGATTTGCATTACACTGAGTGATAAATATGACTGTTTGACTGACTAGAGATGTTATGGCACTGGGAGCCAAAGGAAAAAATAATCAACAATGTATGGGTGGGGAAGACATGTTATGACCTAGAGCTAAAGCCAAAGGGCATTAGGTTACAGAATCCAATGGAGCTTTTTGACCCAAAACTTACTACCAAAAACGCAAAATGGAAATGACATTCGAATAAAAATTATTTCCGAAGAAAAACTGAAAAGGGAAGCAAGTCATGACCATTTGAAGAAAATGAATACCCCTGTAGGATGCTTATGAACATGAAACTGTACTCGTCTGTTTATGAAAATCAGTCATGCAATGGATAATTGTTTACATCTGGTTATGCAAAGCTGCGTTTATACTAATAACAAAACGTGTTATATTGCAATGTTATACAACTTTTTTGAAAATGATTAAAAAATGCTATTTATCATCTTTTGATATTGATGACCCACGTAATCGAGTGGGTGCTATACTGTATAACAAGTATAACAAGAGAT
This sequence comes from Kryphioiulus occultus, assembly GCA_034687865.1. Classification (NCBI taxonomy): domain Eukaryota; kingdom Metazoa; phylum Arthropoda; class Diplopoda; order Julida; family Julidae; genus Kryphioiulus; species Kryphioiulus occultus. The sequence goes on from JAQGAF010001757.1 coordinate 13,618, forward strand.
AAATACCGGGATAAATACCGGTATGGTGTCATGTTCATGCGCAGCCTAGAGGCAATTTTCTTCAAATGGCCATAAGTTGCTTTACTCATCACTTTTTGCCAGGAAACAATTTTTATTCGAATGTCATTCATTTTAATTACAACGTTAGGGCCATAATGGTTATTTGGTTTGGGCTCTATTTAATTACATGTGGTCCCGGCCTATGTGGTTTTACGGCCTGTTTATAGAAACTTTTTCCACATATACAGCCTCCTCATTGTTTCGCCATTTCGAGTATTTGCATAAGCAAGGCTTGATAGCTTTTCGTTTTGTTGGACGGAGAGCATTTTTAAGAAATAAAGGAGTACGAGCGTATTGGAGAAGTTTTTTCCAACAACTAGAAAAATATCAAGTTATCGCACATACACAGCGATCTTATTTTATAGAGCGCCTGCATTAACAATGCGATACCCCGTCAAAGCTCCCATCCACTCCATATCTCATATTTACATTGCTTTTTGACACCACCAGAGAAAGAAACGTCACTTTGTGTAGATCAAATTGTAACTTGCAAATGTCTGTCATCTTGGACTGACATTTGGAAGGCTGAGGCTGAGTGGAGGAGTGAAGAGAATGAAGGTGGTGATGCGGATGAAAATCATGGAAAAATAGAAATGTAAAACGTGGGCCGTATGGACCCCCTCAAGAGGTTTGCATTTATGTCTCTCGAATATGTTTCTTAAAATTCCAATTTTGACGTACATCTTTTATAATGAACTGCATCTGCGAAGCTTCAAGCAACAGTCCAGATTCCATAATCGCACGTTATTGATACCACCCATAAGTTTCAAAATGTGTCATTATCAACTGAATGCTGCCATTTCTAAACTGACAAAAGATCTTGTCATTTTAAGGATTAAAGATACATGAATGTGTCCAGACAGGTCTAGAATTCGAAAAGAATTAGAAAGATTGTCAACAGAATTTGTCAAGCTGACTGTTGTGTATATAATTGTTATCTTATTTTTATATCTGCAGGCCATTAGTCATAAATATAAATAAAACAAGGATGTTGAAAGAAAAGCTATTACCGTGAAAGCAATTTTCCATTAAAGTACAGAATCCCACATGTCACGTTCATATAACCGTGACTTAGAAACTGACGACAAGAATAATCGTACATGAACATGGCAAAAACACGAGACTACATAGCCATAAGGTAGAGAAGAAGCCCATTTTCAGAAATATAGATAGCCAAGAATAGATGAATTAATAATGTGAACTTATAAACACTATCTCTAATAGTTTCTTACTGCTTCATAGTATTCCCACTTTCAGTATGCCACGTGACTTGTTTCCCAGAAAGTAGGTGTTAATTGCATCGAATGCATGTACCGTCACGTTAGGGAAACAAACTTATACCGGTAAATGTATTGCAATGAGAATATTGATAAATTCTCTTGCACGTGGGTTTGTTCTTCCAGTGCAGCATCACCCCGCAATTTTCTTTACAAAACAGAGCATTTGGCGAAACATCCTTAGCTCAAACAGTTCACCAAAACGTTTCTTACATAAATTCTTGCTCATATTTTTATGTTTTTGTTCAAACTAGGCTCAGGTGATCAATGTAAGATATTTTGTTAGTTCAATACAAAGAATGGTGAGACAAACTGTTACGGTTCGGTTTGCAATGAATGCTGAGAGACGGCACCAGATGGTTATGAACGAAATCCTAAAGGGCGCTATATAGAGCTAAAACCAATAGAGTATACACTTTTGTAGCTTTTTTGTCGTGTTCTCATAGAGCAGGACTTCCATTTGCGTAAAGAAGGGGATACATTTCAAAACGTTTCGATGAAAGATCAATACTATTATTAGCAGGAGATGACAATTGCGAAGGGGGTTATCAATCTTATGCTGGTTTCTTTTGTGCGCAAATAAAGCAGCGTTAGTAAAACGATTTGCAGTTGCTCTCGATATATAAAGATACGACGTTGGAAATAAGGGCGAAAATATTTACAAACGTGAAAATAAAAGAAAAAGAATGATACTACAAGGCAGGCAAAGAGCCCTGCGGTGCTCATAGCAACAAATAAATACGGTGGGATTATAGATGCGATTGATCCCATCACGTATCATTTCTTCCACCACTTATCATATTTACGAAACGTCCAATTTGACGGACTCTTTCAAAATTGGATATACGGATGAATTTTGGTGATATTATATTGTCCTGAAGAGGAGCGAGCAGTTTGTACAGGATGATCATAAAGTCCTCCTCTCGTTACAAAACTTTAATTTTAAAAAAGTTACATGAAACATTTTTTTTTTGAAAAAAGATAGATTTCAATTTTTTTCATGTATTTAGTTCACAGGGAGTGCCATCAGACCAGGATTCCCACAGCTTTAGTAGAAAAAGACCACCGTATTTGCGAGGTTAAACAGTTTATTTTCCCCTGACCTCTCGTTTTCCCATCGACCCTTAAGTATAAAGTAAAAAGAACTTTCTCTTAAGTATAAATGTTGATAAGTATTATGACCACGATTAGGACGATAATTATTGAACTTGTGTAACAAAGAAACTCACCCAACATCTATGGGAGTGCACTTTTTAATTTGGATTTTTAATTAGGAGTACTCATTTCCCCTTGACAAATTTCGACATTGTCGTAATTAAGCTAAAGACATGTATAAGGAACAAGTCTGCTATTTTGGGGAGGAGGGGGTTCATTGTGCAAAGGACAACTTAACTAAAAACTACAACAAACATCACAATCAATAGCCTATATGATATCCCCTGCCTAGAAAATTCCCCTGACTTTCCCAGGTTTCCAGTCAATTACAAGTCCCCTAACTTTCCAGGTTTTCTAGGATTCCCAGGTAACCAGGTTGTGGCGAACCATGGCAGCGGTGCTGGAATCGCTAGAATCGAAAATGGCATCTACATGTACATGAACATGTTGGCTGACGAACTTGTTGATTAAGATTGCCACTGACATGACCTAATCCTACACAGACAGACAATTTACACATCTCTTGAAGGATTAATACTGGTATACGGTGTAATCTATGGTTAGTGGAAAAGTTGGATCTTCAACTAACTAAACTGATTTCCAGTCAAGATACAGTATACAAAGCAAACTATTGGGAACAGCGTAGTGCCAGATTCTTCAGGGCAAGCAATTATCTTTTCCCCAGGTCGCCTCGTTGTTGTCTTAAATTTTGGAATATTTACTTTAGAAAGAACCCATTACTTTCTTGATGAGTGCAATTGGGCTTCTTTAGCCAAGGGAAGCTCAACCTCTTGCATGAAAAGAGAAGAATCCGTGCTATTTTTGTTCACGAGAACAACATCAAGTGCATTTCTTTATCGGGTCATTTGTCGTCGAGAATAATCCAGGGCCCCTAAGTGCATCCATCGTCCTTGATTTGTATTTCCTTTTAAGCAACAGTAGCCCTGCGATCAGAAGTTTCATTTTTCTCTTCAAATTGCTGCATGCATGCAGAAAGTGCATCGAAATGACAAATCGATGAGGCAAGCAAGAAAAAGGCTAAAACAACATCGGCAAAAAAATGTGACACTTGATTACAAAAATCGAAGCAGAAAAAAAAACTTGAATAGCGAGGCTATTAAAATGTGACTGATCAAGAAAGAAGGCATATGGGGGTTTGACGGATTAAAAGGCACGAATGACTGAATTTCAGCCAAGAAAATCTGCTGCAAACTTACTTTGAGAAACAAAAAGCAAAATACGGTAAATATTATAAGAGTAAACCAAAAGAAAACAAACACGGTTGGCAATAGGTCACATGGCGATGACATTTACAACAGTTCTAGAATGTGGTCATTGCATAAGGCTATGAGTTCTAACTTAATTTGTAATGCAAATGAGTCGAGTTGAAACTTTTTTCTCATTGATTTTTCATTTGCGGTATTGCAGTGTTGCGCTAATGGTCCTAATCGACACGTAGAAGAAAACTGAATATCTAAGAAATTCTAAAGGAAATCTCAAAAGTCCCTCTACTTCATTATAAGAAGAAGCGATTATTTCAGACCACTCACAGTCACGTTTCTAAATTATTTCAAATGAGATGTTCAACTAGGCAGAAGTAAATAGAATAGCAAAAGCAATAATGTCGAGCTACTTCGACTTCAGTTTATGAAAATACCAAGGGACTTATTTGCATATAAATATGAAGAAGGGAGAAATGCAAATGACAGCAACCCCATTTCACCTGATAGTGACAATCAGCTTGATGCTAAAAATAAAAACATGAATGGAAATCTGTTTCCTGAATAATTCTTCCTTACCACGCTGATCGTTTACTTACATTTCTTAGCTAACTAATCTTAATTTCAAAGAAAATAGCAGAACTTTTTAGCGCATCGAGCCTCATCTTAATTGTAGGTGAGCTTCATTTAAAGCTCACTAACTGATGAAGTGATTATTAATTATCACTATTCTCGCATTGACAACTACATGTATATGTAATTCACAACGTTTCTAAAACGATGCAAAATAAGGGCAAGTTGCAGAATAAGTGTTTTCAATGTACTTTTTATGTATGTATTTGCATCCGTAAAACGTACTTTGAAAACACTTATTCTACAACTTCCCTTATATTGCACCTTTTTAGAAAATGTGTGAATACATGTGATTTTTATCTGTCGATTTCAATTCAGCTTTCATGACTAAAAGCACCATGATACTGAGGGCGATGCTTCGGCTAAAGTAAACAACTCACCCGAAACATGAACTCAAGCAACAAACGGAATTTACGTCAAACGTTACATGAATATTTTAAGACATTGTGGTTGAAGAAAATGTAGTGGGTACTGAAGGAATTTCCGAAAATACTGGTCAATTCGCATTCTGGCTTGAAATAAATTTCCGTTGCATTCAATCAAGATGATTAGGTTAGACTTCTGAGGATAAATATTGATCTTTACGTCATAATCATACCCTTCAACACCTCGAGAAAATGATAAACAAGTTAAGATAATTTGGATTGTTCTTAATCAATTAGCTTCCTAGTGAGCATATCTTCTTATACGCTTCTCTCAATTCATCATTATATGCTGCGTAGTTTTCATCAGAATTCCCTTTTTGCTATAGTCTAGTTCACCGAGTTAATGAAGTGAGAAAGTGAAACTTTGAGACAAACAACGAAGCTTTGAAAGAAGTCTAGTAAGGCACGCTGAAAAGATGTAATGCTCTATAATCAGGGGAGCGCAAGCAGGCTTATAGGCTAAAAGGGTAAAAGTAAAGGAGATGAAACCACACGTTGGATAGCAATGAGAACATCTAATCCGAACAATTGAAGTGTTTTTGCTAAGTTTTTACACAAAAAAGCAAGAACTCTGCTACCATTACTAGATATTAGCTGGAATATTACACATTGGCTAAACAAGCTATGCCGAGTGAGAAAGTTTTGATAATCTCTCAAGCATAGTAATGAACTAGACGTGCCAAGAAAAAAATTCATATACCCGGGTGTCTAGTCATCAGGTATTGTACAATTCTGCATAATGCATTGCTACATATAGTCGATTCAACATAAGCACCATTCGTTGACAAAAAATGTGGTATAGTGAAAAGGAATACAGATTGATTGAATACAATGTACAACACCCAACCTACAAAGTGTTTATCATGACATTTTAGTATTTCTATTATTTCTTAGATATCAAGTCATTCCCAATGGTCGTTTCCACCAGGGCGTATTCAGAGATACATGTGTATTAGAGCGCAGACTAACATTGAGCATAATATGGGCAGGTATTAATATTCGGCTTTCATAAAAGTAATTAAATTGCGCATAAGCTCTAATAATCTAATCTTCCATTCATTTGTTTGATCAAAATAAAAATTGGCCAATTGATAGGTCTCCTGTATGCTTCACGACGCTTCCCTGAGAAGGAAAACTAATTTCAAGCTTACATCATTCTGTAGCCTAAATTAATTTTAAGGCCCTCCGACAAACACAGGCATATACAGTGCATGTAGGCCATATGTGATTTTCATACGTTTTAAGTAAGTCACTGTCTATATGCTGGATCAGTAATAAAATAAACAAAACAAAGTTAATTATAAAAAACCACGTATGCCGAGATAAGCAGCGTTTACATAATGAGGATGGGCGCATGCACGAACTTTCATACACGATGATTGCTTTCACAAAGATAATTATTAAATGGGCAATTCCCAACTTGCAATGTCATGCGACGAATGCTCCGAGCAATCATGATGAACTGACGACAGAAAGCGAAATGTAGTTTAAAGTACATCATTCAATTTAGGTCGCGGTATCCTTGAGATTTGTTTATTTTAGTTTAATTACCATTGTTGTAAAATGCTTTTATTTCCAAAATTAATGAAAATATGTTCGGCAACAAAATAAAAAAAAATGCAGCGTATTCCTATGTCAAAATAAAAATCAGAAATGCAGGTATGGTCCACCAATCTGCACCAATTACTGAACTTTGGGCACAAGATGTAGAGTGGTTTGAGCCAATTTATTTTCGTTGTAACTGAGTTCGGTGTCATATTTAATTAAGTCTCATTGGCAATTATTTTCAGCTATGTTTATACATAATTATGAAGCTAATGTTGGAGTAAAAACAACTTAACATACTGTAAATGTATCTGCGTAGATTTGGCAATTGCATTTTCTCGTTTTAATTGGTTTCAGTACTCGTTTCATATAAAAAGTGAAATTTGACATGTGAAGTATCAGTAACAGATACCTGTATTACTGACGCTAGTTTTATCGTCGAAATCTTAATTAAAAAGTTGGGATAAAGTTGGTTGAGCCGAGCAATTTCTTAAGATTCAAAGCAGGGACTGGTTTTCCGCTTAGGTTTGCAAATGAATTACATGTATTTTAGTTTCGTCGTTAAAAAAGCAGGTATGACTTAGCAAAAGGAAATAAGATGAATGCAATAAATCTTGTGAAGTTGATCGAGTTATCAACAGATAGTTTCTCGACGACGAAACTCACAGTCGTGTTATTAATGTATGCGCATAGCCAATGATGTTAGATAACTTGCCGTCTAGCTATAACACTATAGGGTGATCTGCATATCTCCACTTAAGAATTTTTGTAATCAAGCTTTGGATTAAACGGGCTGCTCCTCTAGGACTAATTCGTTTAATTAGCCCAGAATTTCAATAAAACATTCGGTCTCATTTTCAAATCGAAACACGAATCTTTGAAAGATTTCGTAGGCGAGCTACAAGTTGTAAGCGCGAGTGAAAGGAAATTAAAAGCTTAGAGCATCGTGTCTCAGGAAACAGCAAAACTAATGAGCTGTCTGCAATGCAAACGCTTCAAATTAAACTTCAGGTGATTTTAAGTCAATCAAGCTGGGCGAACAAAGAAGGCAAGACAGTCTCGTTGAAGAAAAAAAGATTTCAGCAATTTTATCGACCGATGTTCAACACTGATTTGGCAATTAGAAGTTGATGATGAGATGCAACACTTTGCCATCTACATGCACAGCTTACATGTATATGCAACTTTGTCCCCATTATGCGAGGAAGCCAGTTCCCCAAGGAAATGGTGAAGCGTTTTGGGATAAAGCAACAAGATGTTTCCACAAAAATCCCTTTCTATTCACTGCGACACGTGTAAGTTATCCTGAATTGCATTTCGACAAATAAAGTGCTTTGGATATGCCAACAGACTACATGTTTGAAATTTAACGATTTTTTTGTAAATCTGTGATACAGATGGAGTTAAAATTTAATTTGTACACTGCTATGCTTTATTAACGTTATCTTTTCCGACTGAACTTTTTCATTAGGTGCCGATAAATGAAACTAAGAATTTCAAAAATTAAGAGCAATTCTTAAAAACATGTTAGCTGAATCTTAACTGGAATACAACATCATTAATTTGAAATTTTGTGATATACACAATATTAACCACATAATTAATGCTGTGACTCTTCGGAGAGTCACTGCATTAATTATGTGGTTAAAAGTCAGTATCTCTTTCCAGACCCGTTGCAGATACTAGACTTTCTAATCGCGATGATTTCGTAATCATTCGAAAATATGCATATTAGTAAAGCCACAAATTCTCAAAAGAGTTTCCTCGTGGTCTGCCCTGTGTATTTCTGCCCTGAATCTATAACCATGGCTAACATTTTTGACCAGCCATAAAGTCCCATGCAGTGACCAATCGCATGCTTGTTACTAAAGGCACTTATCTGATCATTCCTAATGACTAATGCTTTTCACGATGGTTCATTAATCAGTATATCAGCTAAGTCCAACCTTCGCATCGTCTTAATCTACAGCCCGAGCAAGACCACCATTACCCAATAAAACACCTATAATGGCTGGGTCTTGCATTGCCATGTCCAGGGTTCAAGGATTAGACCACTAACATGCTGCCAATATAATGTCGCTCTAAGACGACTTAAGACTGACAAAAGAAAGCAGCATTGCTCTAAAGGAAGCGAGATTGCAGAGTTTGATGTGAAGGATTTGAGCCTCGCTAAATGATGAAACTAAAATACAATATGCAACGTGCCCAACGAGAACTGAGCGAAATCGAATTAATGGGTAGTATTTTTATTATATCGTGATGATGCAATGCTATCAGAAAGCATAATCATTTATGTACATTAGTAACGCTACCGTGACATAGAAATAAGCTTTTTTAAAAGTAAGTTTTAGGCATTTTTATGATGCATTTTTTTTTTCAACTTTGATGTCTGGTAAAAGTCGCGCTAAATGCACGAAACGATGCACAAGAAAACAGTTCGCAACCAGTCTGCCATCAATGGAACCTGTATAGCACACCGAGTAAATGTGAGGTCTTTGAAAAGAGTATCACCGAGAGAATAAGAAACCACTTAGAGGAAACAATGTCCATTCAACATTAGAACATAGTCTCGTTCATTCGAGCTAAGACAAGCCATAAGTCAGCACCTTGGTGACATCTAATGGAACGAATAATGTGGCTTTATGTGGACATGAACCACTATTTGCCGCAACCTTACAAATATATGGAGTCAAACATTTCGGCGTTCCTCCGAGGGTTTCTTCTTACAACAGGGCCGAACAAACACAAAAGGTTATTCTACTTATAGGATGGTGTTAACCAGCTTTTCACGATCCATCCTCAGACTGAAAATCTCGTCTTTCTAATGCTATCTTTTGCAAATACGCCTCGTACATGAACTTATTTTCCCCCCATTAGGGTGTTTCAGGACATGGAGCACGGGCAATATGAAAGCTTGCCATTCAATTCTAGATCCCTATTTATTTTGCTATAATCGCATTGTAATTCCTTTAGCAACAATCCTATTGAACAGCGGTAACAGATGACACTAGCTGAAGACGACAGTGGCATCTTCGGGGATACGAATTTCTTACACTAGTTTTTCGAAAATTGTATTTCTGAACCAAAATCGACGTAAAAAGCGTTGCTATGGTGGACGTCTGAAGCAGTTTCTTTCAATAACTGCGGTCTTGTAAACACACGGCGTACTGGAATTTAATCCGGCCAGCTCTTGAAACTTCGCATCTGCCCTGGGGCAGACTTTGCTCAGGACACAGAAACAGCATTTATTTGCTATGTAGAAAGTCCTGAAGGCGAGCCAAAGTCTATTTTTGTACCCAATTTCAATCGCAACGATTAAACGGAAGAAGATGATGATAAATGGAATGGGAAATGATATGGAAAAAATAGTGGCACCAAAGAAACTGCGAAAACTGATTTAACATCGCTGCCATTCGTAATTAATGTATGTTTCTACAAGAAATCCATAAAAACTGCAACGTTCGTGTCTTGTTGTGGATTTTGTGCAAAAACGTCACAAAACTAAAATTGCAAGATTATGTATTATGAACTGCAACATAACGTTGGCTTAAACAAACTGCCCAGGCCCCAGAAGTTCAAATTGTATTAACTGTTAAAATATGTTTTGTTCAGCGCGGTTTTAATAACGATCTTTATGCGTAATCCAATCCAAATGCAGTGTATTTGTTGATTTTTACTTATGTTGACGATGCAAATTAATTTGAATTTCTGAGAAGGGTCAGATAGCTAATGAACAGTAGCTCCATGAAATGAAAGCATTTGCCAAACTAACATTATTTTATAAAGTCGCCTGTAATTGTCACATTATAAAAAGTATCATGAAGTAAGATTATTTAGTAGCGATTAAGTTGAAGATTTTCTGCTGAATCTTAAAAACGTTCCCTGTTAAACCTAATGTCGTGCGTGCATCGTACGATTGCTTATTTGTTGTCATATGCTAAATGACGTAATTAATGAAGTGCTTTCCATGAAGGAAGGTGATGTTGACACAAATCTTGAGCTAAAAGCACAAGTTGAAGGCAGAGTAGCAGTACACCCACTTCATTAATGGCTGGCATATTTTTCAATATTTTTACTTAGTATCAAATACGTAAAAATAGAATTTGCTCATATGGACTTTATAATAAAAGAAAAAAATAGTTTTAACGATCAAACAGTATATAACATTATATAACATATCTTGTTGGAATTGTGTTACTATATAAGAAAGCTCTTAAACAGTTACCGACTTAAATCATGTTTGTTATACTGTATACAAATCACTGAATACTATATATTTATAAGGAAAATTGTCTTTTGGATGGAATCGGGTATATGCAAAATACAAAAATCATTATTGCAAAACTATTTAAATTTTTAAATGTTTTACAAATAAAACTTAACCGTCATGTTTTATCCCTTTGCTGCACTACTTTCTATTATTGCAAATGAACGCAAAATCCAACCGACTATGCATTCCTAAATAAAGCATCATCGCAATGTTTTTTTAGCTAAGCGTTATGCACTATATCAAGGGACTGGGTACTTTGAATTCTCGCATCTGCAAGTAACACAAAACAGAAAAATGTCTCATCTGCAGTAGATCCTAACAGCATGGGCCGCATTACTTAACACATGCATATAATGAATGCAAAGAATAAATATAATTCTGCATACGACTAAACTATATGGTGAATCGAAATGTATCATGTGATATAGGCCAGTCAAGTTACATCAAGACATTAAGCAAGCGTATCCAGTAGGCTTATTTCGCATTCGTAAAAAACATTAATTTGCATTTCCAAGTATTTTTGCATCGCTTCTTTTGTCCTACATAGATCTGCTGCGAATCCATATAAATGGGCGCGTATCTGTTTTCACTGATATTACGACTGAATTTAAAATGAATTCAAGCAAAAAACCGTAAACTGAATGAAATGAAAACTTTTCTTTACCAAATGTAAGGGCAAGAACACGATTCCATAATACAGTGGTTGTAACATACCATTGCAACTACCATGACAGATTCAGTTTAATCTAAAATAATTCGCACGGTTCCTGATTGTACTGAAGAAACAGTATCACCTATGGGTGGTATACCGTACACTTCTTCAATTAAGGGTACGCAATAATCTTCGATGCTCATGCATAATACAGTAATAAGACTGTCCTTAAAAGGTAGGAGAAAAAGGCCTTGATCTAACAACGCACTGGCTTATCATTAATGTAAATACAGTTAGTGGAAATAGCGTGCCGCAAATTGGCATGAATATTAGATGAGAAACACGTAGTGTTAAAGGAATTGGAATTTATTCTCTTTTTATGTGCCCCGTGCACAATTTAATTGAAAAGATGCATTTCCCTGAAGGTCGGAGTCATTTCATTTCAGTTGGTCGACATGTGTTCTATATCCTAACCTAAAGAGGGTACATGTATTTTGTAACCTATCAACGGTCTGTTTTTACACTTAAATTAATTGTGGTTTAAGAGCACGTTTCAAATATTCTGATATTATTTACTTGGTCATCACCTAAGATCACATACGTGTATGAGAATCAGTCGCATCGATAAACAATAAAAATACTGGCACAAAATATATGATTAACAAGATTTACCCCACAGAAGAATTATGGAGGAAATGAGTCAAGATCATTTTTTTTTATCGCAGACTCTAAATCGCACCAACAAAGCAACAAGTTGAAAGTTCTTGGATATACATGTACATGTACTGTATTATGATAGAAATCATGGTTAATTTCCTTTGCTGAAAATTTTGTGTTACTCCTCAAACTGATTATATTTCTTGACATACAGTAGGTGTTTGTTTACGAACCAATCTGCACGTTTCCTCTGATCTACTTCTTACTTTACGGAACTTTGACAAAAAGAAAACTGTTTTCTCTAAACCTACGTGGATCTAGCCGGATTTAATGTGTTTACGACAACAAGCAACACGTAAAGTAACAAAACCAGGGCAAAGAATTGGTATAGGAGCGAGGGAATCTGGCGGAAGATACACTTCCTCGAAAAGATAAAATAGATTTTTCTTCCAATTTTCTTTTGAGTTAGGATTTTAGCCTATCGCTTACGAGCACGTAATAACAGTTATTTGTATGTGAGATCGCTAGAGAATGTTGACATAATCCAATTCCGGACGGCGCATTGTGGATTTATTTTGTACGACACATTAAAGCACTTCAGTCAGACAGCTTTGAAATCACGTTCGATTGCAGATTGAAATCTGGAACAAACCAAACTACCACATTCGTAAATAGCACTGTCATATCGCTTCGAATACCACAATTATTGTCACTTAAGAAATCATCGAAAGAACCTTTATAAAACGCATTATTTCCTTATAACATGTAACACCAAATGAAACTAATTTGATAACTACAAACAGGTAACGTATACTGTATAATTCAACAGTTCACGATTTGAAGTTAACTTCCATTTATGCTACACGTTTGCTCATGTTCCTACATTGGAGTGATATCATTTGTCGAAATCATTCTGAACATCGTATATCTTTAGCATTGTAAAGCTGGATACAGGTAACTCCATTTTTCGCATTCGAAAAACAAGAGCCCAATTCCATTGCCCAGGTATTGAAATACATATACATGTATTGCGAAAAACAGAGTTTTGAATTTTTGAGTACGTGCACATTTAATGATATAGTCTAAAGCGACTTTAATTCTGATAAATTTCATTTCGCTCAACAATTTTGAAATACAGAACATTCATGTTGTTTAACAATCGTTATTTTCAATTTGTGTTTTCATGACAAAATCACTAAAAATGCTAATTACCCTCTCCTTAAAGTTTCTATAATCACAAAGCTGGTGTCATAAGAACGTAAATGTGTCTTTTAAACTTCAAATTTGTTTGCTTTACAGTTTTATTTTTTGTGAGCAAAAGAGTCTGGGTAATGCAAACAACAACTATTCGTAAAAAAGTCATTACAGCTGCCATGGAAACCAACTAGAAGACGACAAATTTCCGGCTAACTTGCGCAAAACTTGTGAGATAAAAGCGGAGTGTATGCAGGAGAATTCCAAAATTCAATTTGTGAAGATTAGAATCAAATGTTTAAATCGGACTTAGTTGATCGAATTAACTTTATGCCGAGCGGTGTGCAGGAGGAATACCGTTTCTAATTGAATTTCTCACTTTGCGTGGGCCATCACGTTGTTATAATTGCATTTTGAAGGCTAATTTTGTTGTCGAGAAACGAAACAACAGGGAAGGCAGTTCTGACAGCTTCATTAATATTAGCGAAGAAAACGGCGACAAAATACTAATAAAAATAGAAAATTAGATTTTCATGGTTGGAATATTGCACATTTCGCTTTGAGTGATGATCTTCTCGCATCCAAGCACTGGAGAAAAAAATGCAAGATGGCAAGACCAATGCCACCGATTTAATATGTAGTGATAGGAATTGAGGCTGTCACGCAAAGGTGAAAGGTGAATAAAAGTAGTAAATTCTGAAAATTGAAATTGACAATAATAGTGCTGAAATGTCTCTCGGAAAAAGAAAGATGCTATGACCGAAATCGCGCAAATTTACGTTTACAGCGCTTTGGAGACCGGGCAAATTGAAGAGATGTAAAACGGATTCGCGTGAAATGCCTAAATGACAAGTATTTTGTACAAGTCTAGACCGGAAGACATTGAGGTAATAATATTACCTTGATATCGCGAAGTAGGTAGCTAGCAACCATTGAGGAACAAAACTAATCTGGCAGCAGAAGCTCTTGTTCAATCATCGTTACCGCAATATTCGAGAGTATTTGTTTAAATGAATAAAAGTCAACTAATGTTTTGAGTGGGAAAGGTCCAAAGTAGCTGCACGTAACTAAAAATATTGCCATTGTCTGCTGCATACATGTACTTCGGTCTAGTCCCTATTTAAAAAAATCTGTAATATACAGTACAGTAGCACAACTCTACTCCTT
>JAQGAF010001758.1:0-27855 GCA_034687865.1 Kryphioiulus occultus
CGTGTACGGCATAGTCCCCGGCCGCAGGCGACCGTCGACTGGGCCGGGAACACTTAGGCGAGCGTCCGTGCTCGCCTTCCGAGCACTGTCCGATGGTCCGCGGTGTTCCGCGGTGGACCGAGGTGCTCGGCTATCGGGACCGGTGTCAGCGTCCCCTCTCATGCCGTCCGCGCGACGAGCGCGTCCGGCCGAGACCCCGGCGGCAGGCGTCCGTAGCCTGCGCCGGGAGAGTTTGGGCGAGCGTGCGGGCTCGCCCCAGGTGGTCCGCGGTGGACCACGGTGTCAGAGCATTGGGATTGGTATCAGAGCATTGGGATTCACGGTACCAGAGCATTGGGACCCGGCGGCAGGCGTCCGTAGCCTGCGCCGGGAGAGTTTGGGCGAGCGTGCGGGCTCGCCCCGCGTCGTCCGCGATGGTCCACGGTGGACCAGAGGCAAGTTTGGGCCGTCCGCGGTACGAGCGCGTACGGCCGAGGTCCGGGCGGCAGGCGACCGTTGCCTGGCCCGGGAGAGCGTTCGGTTGTCACCGTGCGCCGCACAGGTGATTCCGGGCCTCATAGCCCCTACATTAGATCAGCACAGGTAAGGCTGTGCTGAACCGGTTAGATGCGGGCGAAAGCCCGGCGATGCGAAAATCCATGCCGCGCGCGATGCACTCCGAGACGGCATCGCTGCGCGTTTTTCCCGGGGTCCGGTCGCCCCGAAGAAAAGTTGTTTCGCGCGATCACGCGCGTTTGCGCGTGTTTGTGAGCATTCCCGCGTGCCCAGCAGTAGCACACGGGGACGCTACAGTAGTGTTAAACGATGCTTGGCATTTTTGCAACTTAATTCTAATGAAATTCTTCATGAAATAAGGAAAGTTTGTGAACGCAATTCCAGTGAAATGAGATTTATGGTCAACTTCGTGCAAGTACAAATTTATAAGCTGTGCACCGTGTCTAGTAATACGTACCGTGTCCCCCAAAGTTGGAAAAATTGGAATTGTGAGGGAAATTAAAATTCTAAAAGCATGGAAAAGTCAGGAAAAATGGATTTTCTTTGAAAAGGTCATGGAAATTCAAGTAGACAATTTCTAGGCGACAACTAGTCAATCAACTGGCATTTTACGTAGCTAATTTTTGGGTAGCACAAGAATAACGAGATGGGAAGAAATTTTTTAAAATAAATTTATAATGAAATTGTCTATTTAAAAAAAAAAGTAGTCTAAATTTGCCATTTTCAGTGGTAAGGGAAATGTTTTAAGGCCTGGAAAAGTCAGGGAAAATAGATTTTCTTTGAAAGAGGTCATGGGAATTCAATTAGTCAATTTCTAACCAATTATTGGGTATATAACACAAAAATCAAGAGATGAAGAGAAACGTATGACGAAATTGTCAATTAAAAAAACTAATCTAAATTTGCTGTTGTTCTATATCTCCTGTTTACATAGCCTACTTTATGATAAGCAATGTAGCTTTCCTTACATTGGCATGTGTGAAATTTTTTTGTCATTTTCTTTGGTCAGGATGGTCAGGAAAATTTATTTTAAAACCTGGAAAAGTGGGGAAAGTTGAAAATCTCATTTTTGAAGTACTCTGAAAACATTGCCAATTTTAGAAATCATTTCTTAATGCTAAAATCTCTGAATCACCATGACGTCACTTGTTTTTGTGCTAGTTTTTTTCCACCCTAATTTCGCTGGTTTTTTTTGGTATTTTTTGCGTAGGTTTGCTTCAATATCAATAGGACTGTCGAACGCCATCGTAATTCATTTTTTTTGGGGGGGGGAGGGAACTGGAAACTTTCTTCAAAGCTGACTGTGTAAAAATATGAAACCTCTAAATTGGCCGGTTGGCTGCTAGCTCTTTTATTTATGCCAGCAATTTCGGCCTGGCTGCCCAGTAAAACAGTCCGAAATAGTAATCCACGTCCGTTTTCACATGAGGGCATAAAAGTTTTTATCTTCACGTACCATTGACGTCAGCCATGACAGCCAAGTAGAAATACTGCTGTAGCAGCTTGCTGTTTACATTGAACGAGGGCGCTTTTTTTGCTTTAATACGTCGAAATCGAGCCGTATTTATTATTCGTCTTGATATTCCGATGAACCCCCGACTGATACACCGGCAGCTGTTTCTTTAGTTTTGTCAAGCGTCACGAAATGAGATACGGCGTATCCATTGTCTGTTGTCATTGCCATGTTCCACACTCATTGAGAAATTCCTGCAGAGACTTTCGTAGGAAATGGGGAAGAAACGAGCAAATACTTGGGGATGTATTACGGAAATGTGCTCGAGAAATAAGCCAGGATATACGGGTCACTCTAGCTCCTAGATGGCGCTGCTGGCATGGGGCACACAGACACAAAAAGGCACAATCCGCTTAACGCTCCGAAAGGTTTCAACGAATGACATCAGCATTGATTAAATAAGCGAGCGACTAACTCCACATATTTCACAGAATTTAGCCATCTTTTTTTTCAAGCTGATATTTTCGAGGTGATATTGCTGAGACGTAGTAATGTGAGTGTAGTAGCTTTGCAGTGTCAAAGACTTTTGTAAGTCTAATGGAAAAAGTCATTACCGCTGATTTCAATGAGATCACGAAACGATAAATTTGTATCCACTCGTGATTATCCGTGGACACGTGTTTACGAGCTCAATTGCTTGATTGTAAATTGCTCGGAAACTGGAAAACGTTATACAGGGTGTAGGTATTAGATGTACACACCTCATATATAGGCTTCCCACGTGTAACAGTAATGCATTTAGAAATGCTTTGGAAAATGCATGTTAAAATATCTGTTGATTGAAACAAATTTAGTTTCAAAGTGCATTGAGAATTGTGTTTGAAAATGCATTGCCGAATGCATTTTAAAATGTGTTTTAAGCAGTTTGTAATGCATATTGTAATGTATATTGCGATGTATTGTATTGTATTATGATTGCATTGAAGAATGCATTTTACAATTTATATTCCATGCATTGTAAACTGTCAAAAGCTTCGCTATATTTCGTAATTTCAAGAAGTAAAAAAAATCCCTGAATTTTGAAAAAAATTAAAAATTCAATAAATAAATTACAACTGGCAATGAAATAAACTGTAAAATTAAAAACATACATCAATTTCATTCAATTCAATGCAGCACACAACTTTTGCAAGTATGTAGTTTCAAATACATTGTGAAGTGCACAAGTCAGTTTAGATTATAATTGGTGATTAAATTAAATGCAAACTCGCTATGGGGCACATTTCGAGTATTTGGAGATTTAAATGTATTTGCGCATTAATTGTGTTCATGTGTTGAATACACACCTCAGCGATTTATTGAAATCATGTAAGCATTTATCGACACCTTGTATATTTCCGTGATCATCAAACTTGGTTCAGATTTGAGATTTTACTATTGTGACCCCTCAGCTGTTCTTAAGTTAATTGACTGAATTTGAACTTTTAAAAAAGTAACTATCATTCGCTGAAAGTTGGTTGATGCCAGGGTTGAAGTGTGGGTTAATTGTATCATCGACTTCAACTTAGCAAAACGGTCCTTAGTTTGTTTTTAATTTCTCTTACAAGGTTTTCTCAATTTCTCTATCAAGGTTTTTCTCAGTAATTTAATTATTCAAATTAATGTAAACATGGCGAACATTGAGTACAAAAGGCTTCGCACTGAATTATGTTGATCCTGTCTTGGATTCGGATAGCCGAATCGGAGCACTAAGTAATAAATTTTTCGTAAAAATAAATTAGACCTTCCGTGAAAAAACCATGAATACATTCAGTCGGCTATCACCAGATCCAGTAAATAATGGCCGAAAACGGGATTTATGTTTATTTTTTTTTCCTTGGGATGTTGCCTTACTTTTGATTTTATTTCTTGCCTTTAAATCTTTCTGTTTGCTTTTTTTCTGAACGATTTATGTACTTTCTTCCTAATAAAACAGACAAATAAAAAAATTAAAATTTACTGAAAACTAATCAACTTTTATGGACACAATAGTGCTCCAAAATACCACTCTAGTTGAGCTCCCTATAAACAATAGTATTTGTCAGTTGTATGCCTGATTTTAAGTTTGAAATTTAGTTTTGATCGTGTGAAAAACTGGCAATGCATTTAGAAATGCAATCTAAGACATGCCTTGGAAAATACATTTTAAAATGTATTTAGATTGAGACCAATTTAGTTTCAAACTGTATTGACAAATATACTTGAAAATGCGTTTGTAAAACGTTATGGAATGCATATTGCAATATATTATGTGTTGGAAAATGTGTTGTGTAATGCTCACTGTAATGTAAGCTTAGTTGGTGTGGATTGAAGAATGTTGTGCAATACATAGTATAATGCATTCTGTTTGCATTGAAGAATGCATTTTACAATTTATTTTCCATGCATTATAAAATGTGAAAATGCTTGCTATACAGTATTTCGTAACTTTGTTTGTACTTTCAAAAACATTGTGAAATGCACAAGTCGTCATCTATTTTTGTTTACATTACCAAATGTATTTCGTGTTGCGATGAAAACGACCAATGCATTTTCAATATATTTTTGCAATTATCAATGCATTTCACAATACATTTGAATAGCATTTCCGTCTCATGTGGGTTATACCTCGTAGTTTTACAAAAATCTTGAAAACAAAGTTGAAGTTCCCAAATTTAATGTCAGGCCCAAAAGCATTGTGTAATTCAAAAAGAAGAGATGTCCCAAATTGCTTCTTAATACAAAAACAAAGACAATGGCTTAGTAAACGTCTCTCGGATGTCTGAATGTAATATGTAGTGACTAACAGCGGATAATTATCACATATCGCTGACCGTGTTCATCCATTGTGATCTTTTGGTTTCTTATATTGTTTATATGATCCACCAAGGAGTGACGTCCAACACGAATGTTTGCTGCGAGCAAGTTGACCGTCGTAATTGGGTGTACATTGCAGAGTAGATGTCGAACCGGATTTTTGTCATTTTTATTAGGCATCTGACTGCAGATCCACTTGATCCCATTGGCGATTTGGTACAAACCAAGAGATCTTGATGTACGATCACGATTATACATACCGTTCAACTTTATTACATGTTTATTGAGCTGGAAGAACGTTCCCACAACAATTTCGGTGAACATCTGCTCTTAATACGCTGCCGTTGCTTATATCGGTCACGAACACATGCACTTATTGTTTCGCTTTGCTTTTATTAAGTCTTCTGTCATAACAGCAATCGAGGATCTGTGATGTTTGGAGATTTTACGAAAATGATCTTGTTGACCGAATTACCAGTTAGCGTTGCCAAGCCATGGCCTTCCTAGTTTTATAACATTACAATGGCTTCTAAGAAAATAACCTTAATTGTTCACTAGACTATAAGTTGTTACTTGGTTAAATAAAAAATTAACAAGTACAATTTTTAAATATTAACAGCTTTGAGAATTGTGAAACTTTTTATTTCAGCAATAAATATAAAATGCATTTGAAATAAAGTAAACCTAATCAGTATTCAGTATAACCTGTCTAAAATAATATTCCTGGGACCGGTGCCAAATATATTTTTACACAAGATTATTTTAGACAGGTTATACTGTATTATACGTGTACATGTGGCTGTAGCATATCATTTGCAAGAAATGATTAACCAATTACAAGTGTACGACATGAAATTAAGAAGTTTCACAGTATCAACATTATTTAACCGGATCATCGAGATAGAATTTTAAATGAAATGGATACGTTAATTCCTTAGAACTGACATGGCTCACTAACTTAACAGTATAACTACTTGTGCATTATCGTTTTGTAAAGAATTACAAATTTTAAATATGAAAGTGCCATGAGAACACGACGTAAACTTTCTCAGAAAAAAAAAACTTATAGATGAAGCATAACCATTTCTTTTAATGGGATGCAAGTGTAAGAAAAGTAATTAGCAAGCTTCACAATACCAAGATTATTTAAACTGATAATCGAGATAAAAATTAGTAATATAGGACAACTTAAAAGACATTTAAAATATTCTTTCCTTAGAAACTGACATAGCTGAATAGACTTAAGCTTAGTGTAAAATGACATTTATTATTCCAGACTTAGTTACCTGTTGTCACATTAACTGGAACTTGTTTATAAAATTTCACGCATTTAATTTTCAATTGTTTGCTCGTAGGCATACCGGTATTTCATACATGTATGAACAACATTACAAAATATTATGAACAACATTACAAAATATTATGAACAACATTACAAAATATTATGAACAATATTACAAAATATTATGAACAATATTACAAAATATTACGGACAATATTACAAAATATTACGAACAATATTACAAAATATTACGAACAATATTACAAAATATTACGACCAATATTACAAAATATTATGACCAGTATTACAAAATATTATGAACAATATTACAAAATATTATGAACAATATTACAAAATATTATGAACAATATTACAAAATATTATGAACAATATGACACAGATATTGTTTTAGCTCAATTGCTTAACATTTCTCTCATGGCGATGAGTCAAATCTGAGTACATGATGCATATCGTATCACTGTTTTTAGGCATACTGTTTTGTGGAAACAATGTCCAAATATTGAGTTGATTTTTCTGAAAGCCATATTTCATATGCGCAAAACGACATAAATATTATAAACAATATGACTTGGATATTATTATAGTTTTAGCTCAATTGCTTAACATTTTTCTGATGGCGATGGGTAAAATCAAAGAACATGATGCATGTTGTAAAACTCTTTTTAGGCACATTGTTTTGTGGAAGCAATGTCCAAATGTTAAGTTGATATTACTGAAAGGCAAATTTCATACGAACAAAATGACATAAATACAAGTATTATAAACAATATGATTTAGCTGTTATAATAGTTATAGTTTTAGTTCCATTGCTTAACATTTTTCTTATGACTTTGGGTAAAATCTGAGTACATGATGCATGTTGTAGCACTATTTTTGACATTCTGTTCTGTCGAAACAAGCTCCAAAAGTGTTCATATTTCTGAAAGGCGCTTCCTTAAAGGGATTTTCAGGGATATCCAACTCCTGAAATTCTTCGATAAATTACTAGCCAACAAAGTCAGAAGCAAGAAGTTCAAAACTTGCTGAGGTATTCTAGAAGAATTTAAATTCGTTTATATAGCAGAGAAAAATACCCAAAAACAAAGCGCTTTCGGAGCATTGGCAGTACTTTAATGATGTAAAACAAGAGCGAGTTTGTTTTCTTTTATACTTGAAATTAGTCCACCGTCAAAGTGCCGACAGATATTTTTTACTTAAGGTTGGCGATGCGAGCTATCTCGCTTTTTCTCACATCCCAAATGAAATATGGCTGCGAATTCCTCGGCTTACGAAGCAACTAATTTCAATATTGTTTTTGCTGGCTGAAGCTCCTCTGTGACACAAAATGCTGTTTTATTCGAGCCAGTACCCTAATTTGGACTGTTTGACTGAGGTGAACGTTGTCTTATTTTTATAAATGCATAAAGGGAGATCTGTCACACCGAATTTCAAATTCATCCCATCTTAAAACTTATAAAAAAATAATTATCAAATAACCTCATGCAAGGTGTCCCACGAGTGAGCATCATAGAACAAATCTTGAAAAGCAAAACAGTCGTTTGTGATTTTAGGGACATTGAATTTACATACAGCCTTGGGAAAAATTTTTAGGCATCCCCTAAAAATCACCTTTATTCCATAATATCTGCAAAAATGATATTGTTCACGTTAGAGTTGAACATAAGCTTAATTTCTAAATCTCAAGTAACCAGAAAATAAGTTTTTCTAGTCAGCTTCTACAAGTAATAGGCTGATGATTCGTGAAGAATCATTTGGTTCGTATATAGGATCATTTGGTTACAAATTGTGCGGTTGAGTTTCGTTTGTCTCAAATTTGACAGTGATTGTCAAAGTAACATCTTTCTTCCACTAGTTGAAATGTTTCGTTTGAATACAGATCATGTTTTGTATTAATAAGACACGAGCTCATCTAACCGTTTCAAGGCATTTTAAACTCACTTAAGCAAACATTTAACCATTCTTGATGTTTTTATTTGGTTCATGTCCTTGTTACTTAAAGTGAAATGTTCCTCAATTTTGAACCGTATTGAAACCTCGTTCGAGCTCATTATGTCGGCACATAATAACATAAAAGAAACATAAGAAACATGTTTCAGGTTTCTTGATCAAGTAGTGAATTTTTACAACTATCTTGTGAAGATATATGCATGAAAGAAACTTATTTTCTGGTCATTTTAGATTTAAAAATAATGTTCAACTACATCGAGAACAATACCATTTTTGCAGATATTTTGGAATAGAAATGATTTTAAAGGGGTACCTAATGATTTTGTCCAAGGCTGTATAGTGGTACTGGCAACATGGCTTGAAGGTTAACTTTGACATCGGTTATTTACATCCCCTTACAGAACTTGTTCTATATTCGTTGATTCAGACATACATTTTCAAAATGAGGCCATCCCTTGTAATGTTTTCTCATGGGAAGATGGTTTTAATTTCTAAGCAGTAATTCGGTGAATTAGATGTTTCCATCCTTTTCAAAAACAGCCCTGTTTTTACGGTTATATAAACCTCTTAATCGTTGTGCATGAGAAGGTGAACTTGAAGAAGTGCGTTAATTCGAACGTGTTTTGCAAAACGATTTTAGCAGCAAATTTGCCCTAATGGCCTCCTTATTATAATGCAGCACTGACTATTGCACGACGGGAAATTTCGTGGCAGTTTATTATTATTCGCAACGGTGATAGCACCAGCTTACAACACTAAATTTATTACGCGTCTTCCTCGGTGTATTTTCATCAATTAAGAAAATGTCTAGATTTTGCCTAGCTGCCAACTTTTTTTTTTCATTGTTCAAATGTACTCGAGCGGAATTTGTCGCTTATCGGTTGGCAGGCTAAAGCACCTTCCCTTATACTTCAAAGCTCCTACTCGTGTAACAATACCCTGCACTCTTCTAAGAAAATGAACTTCAGCCGAAAAGAAGCCGATTTAAGCTTACTTGCCAGTATCTCTTGGCACCATTTTGTCTCGAAAAACGACGGTAAAAAGAGCTGTGTAATTGGGAAGTTTGTATCTGATTATTTCTCGTTGAAGGAGACATGCAAAACCGTGTAAGAATATTTAAATTGAAGCTGTAGTATGATTTTAATCAGAGCAAAACGTAAGAATCATTAAAAGAATTTTTGGACATTTGAAAAGATCATGAATAGTCTTTAAGGATTATTTATTTTGAAAAAAGCCAAGAAAATTCATCAATATTGGAACTGTAATTTTTTTTAAATAAAAGCTAATCTATACGTGAACATTTTATATTTCTTTATACAGTTTGTTTCTTGTTTATAAATAAGTATAATAATCAATATATATGCATGCACTGTATATGTCACATGTTAGCATTGCATTAATCAGGTAAATTCTGTTGTAAATGTTGGAGAATGTTTGGAAATTTGGAAAAACAAGCCATGAAAATTCAACATCAATATGGGAATTGTAAGTTTTTTAAAAAAGCTAATCTGTACATGTAAATTTGTTGTTCCAGTATGAATTTTCCTAAATTGACAATTGATATATGGTTATAATAATCGACAAATATACATTTACCTAGTACATGCAACATTTCCTGCATTGCATATGTAAAATTTTAGCATTTCCATTGATCAGGAAAATTTGGTTTAAAAGTTGGAAAACTCTGAGATGTTTAATTCTGAGGCAACTTCATATAATTGAACATAACCAGAAAGCTTTCTAGTGTTGTTTCAATAAAATTTTAAGGAAGAATTTTAAAACTTTTTTCTGACAGATGTTAAATGCCTACATTTTTCCCAGCATATGTAGTCTTCTCATCTTGAAAGCCTTATAAGAAAGCGTATAACATGAAAAATGTCCGAAAACTATCTTTCCTGCGTTTATCTATTTAATATGTGCAGGTTCATAGCACATAAGATATTTATAATAAACAATATTTGTATATTTCACAACTATTTTGAGGAAAATTTCCTACAAATTGATGAATTTTGTGAACAATTTTACAAAATCATTAATATTTCATTCATATCATTAATATCATGAATAAAATTTCAAGCAAATCGATGAATTCACAATTTGTATCTAAATTTTATTTTAACTTTTAAACGAGCTTAACTTTCTATCCACCCCGTGTTTATGCAAATCTCATTTCCATGCTATTTTGCTGAATTGACATTTTCGCACCTACAGTATGATATTTACGTTACTATGTTTGATGTTGAATATTTTAAATCGTAGCCCTAATTAAAATTGGCGTCCATTAGATCAAGTTGGAAATGGTATTAATTTCTAGTGTAAACAATCGGCAGGCTTTTATCGGATGACGGCGTGTTTATTTTTCACATTTGATGTTGATTCTTGAACGAAATTGTTACAAATCATCGAAAACGTTTGCGGAACCTGCGGGCAAGCAAATACACTCCTACGCTTTTAATCAAATTTTCAACTCTTTTGTGCAATTTGTAAAATGGCGCATTGCCTCACCATAGACAAGCATTCATAATAATACGAGGCGGTTGAATACAAACCAAGGTGTATTCAGACGATTAAATTAAATCCTTTCGTGATATTTATAACGACCAAAATGTCTGTACAATGAGCGAACATGCCCTTGAGCAAAGCTGTTTGTAGGTCAGAAATTTCTCGCTGTTTGGTCCTTCGGCCTATTATCACCAACCCCCGAGGTATTAAAATTCTGGTGATCATGATTAACGTGTTTCAGACAAGTGAGATTAGATTAGTTTTACATGCCTTAAACATTTCTCAAATTTTTATTGAAAGTGGTTAGATTACGAAAATATTTGTTATAAGATTTAATTAATATTATAAAGATTTAATTTATGTTGTAAAAGTTTATTTAATTAAAAAACTGCATTTATTTATTAGTACAGAGTATTTTAAGTAGCTGTTTTCACGTTAAAGTCCGCATTTCACGCCATACAAAAATACTTGCATATGGCATCACTGATGCTGACTTATGGTTAGTGAATTGAATTGAAAATAACGCATGATGTTCTCACGATGTTTGGACTTTCGAGCATGCCCAAAAAACTGGTGAATTTCATATAAACTGAAATACAATCACATAGCATACATGTAAGCCTACAGATTAGTACATGCTGTTCTATTTCATTTGTAATGGTAAAGTTAAGAAGTTTGTTGACTGTTGTAAAAATTGCAAATACATGTGTAGCTAATAATGATTATCTTTCCAAGCAACACATTTCGTATGAGATAAAATTCTAAAATTATTAACAATATAAATATTCGAGGAAATTTAGATAGTCATTAGCATTAAGTTTGTGCTGGTGTGTCCAAAAAATTGCATTAGTTTGATGTTTGGGTCAGTTTCTGCCAATTACATCGTCAATGCTTCTAAAATAGCGAAGAAATACTGTATGCACATCTCTTATATGTAATTACTCTTATGTTTAATTTGTATGCAGATGTACATGTACGTTTACGTTAACGTTTACCAAAATACCACCACCCACATGCTGTTCTATTTCATTTTTATGAACTAAAATTCTAAAATTATAAACGATATAAATACTCGAGGAAATTGAAATGGACATTAGTATTAAGTTTGTGCTGGTATATCAAAAAGAAATCTACAATCTTTTGTGTCAGCAAATCCTTCGAAAACAGGGAAGAAATACGTTATGCACTTCTCTTATATCTAATTATTCTCATGTTTAATTTGCATCCAAATGTACATTTGCAGTGTAGTATGCAAGGGTGCACGTTAACTTTACCAAAATACCACTACCCCAAAAAATTCACCCATAATTGGCAGTTGGACAAGTTAAAGCACCTCTATGGCTCCCACTGACCCACATACAAGACACGGCTCTGACATCCTGATTCCTCCCTATTGACCAGCTTCACTTATAACGGTATTTTACCTTTGCTCATCCAGACGAAACAGAATTGCAGCATCTCTCATCTCTTGAGCTTCGCAATGGCTTTTCGCACTTTTGCGATCATTGTAATGGCTGGTTTTTTTGCTGTCGGAGGGGGATGTCCCGTTGCTGGTGGAGGAGCCAATGAGGCAAGTTCAGTCAGTTTACGACTGGCTTACTATAGCCCTTTATAACCCAAGATAGTAAATATCGACGTTGAGAGAAATCGTAGACTGGAAGTTCAGCTTTATTATATGGCAAGATAGATTTTCAAAGGGAAAAAGGTGTTCTCCAGTTAAGCCTCGATTTCAACGCCCTTTGCGACCTTATTTCTGCCAGCATTTGTGCCTAATTCAGGCTGGGGGGATATGCTTGATAAAATCCAGTGTGGGAAGTAAGTTGACTGTACTTTGTGCATGGGTTGGTTGTGTTCGACAGCTTGTATTGGACAATAGGGAAAAATACTCGCATGGGAATAGACCAGGAGTGCGAGGGTTAGGATGGGGAAATTAGGGGAAAATCCCATATTTAAGCGCTTTTTGAGCATTGTGCACATTGTTTTGTGTAATGGTTATCACCTGGACACGGTTTCGGATGAGCAAATGTATTTAGTTTGATAATTATTAGGGAAAGTTGGAAATTCCAGATGGTCAAATTTCTGGAGAAAGGTTGAGTAATACATGTATGCTGTAAATATACCAAATCATGGTTTTGGATGAGCAAATATATTTTTATAAATTTTAAGGGAAAGTGGAAACTTTCAGACTGCCAAATTTCTGGAGTAAGGTTGGGTTATGCATGAGAAATGTACTTGTTTACTGTACATATTAATTATATACATTGTTTCGGATGAGCAAATATATTTTTATAATTTAAAGAGAAATTGGAAACCTCCAGATGAATATATTTTGTGAATTATGCCTTTATCCTAAGCTAGACGCATTAACTGGAGTCATTATGGTTGACCTATCAAGGAAAAACGCCTTTCTTATTCAATTTTTATTTTAACTTGCATGAATAGTTGTAATTTGTCGAATAATAATTTAAATGCAAATTTTTTTGTATTGTGAGGGAATTTACTGTACTTCTTCCTACAATTTTAAGGGTAAGTGGAAACATCCAGATGGTCGTAATTTCAAAGGAAAAACAAATTTTCTCCTCGAAAATTTATACTTTCATAAAGAAATAGTTGCAATTTGTCGAGTAATAATTTAAAATGCAACATTTTTTGTTTGTTAGCAAATTTACTGAACTTCTGTTTATAATCTCGAGGGAAAGAGGAAACCTCCAGATGGGTCTAATTTATGAGTAAGGTTTTATTAACAGTGCATTTAACATGCCTTTATCATGGGACTGAATTAACTGAAATCCTGATTGTTGACCCAACGAGGGAAAGTCTATTTTTTTTTATAAAATTATAAACTTTGAAAATAAATATTTGTAACTTGTTAAGTAATAATTTAAATTACAACGTATTTTAGAGTTGTTGTAAAAATATTTCTACTAATATTAATGTGCGTGTATTTTATTACCAGATGGTAGACTTCTTGAAAAATCTCCTTTTTTGTCAATTAAACAGCCATGCGAAATATTCTGGTAGCAACACAATGTACTTGCTGCAGTACGAAATACTGTATGTGTTTATTTTTTTTTAATATTTGAATTTCTACAGGCTGAACGATTAAATAAAGCCTTCGTGATTCCCCTAAGTGATTATCACTCGACAATTTCTATTTCCGTTTTTAAACTTTTTTTAAATGCATTTTGTTTAATACATTTATTTTCCATTCCCCACTAAGTGATTGTTTGTATGCTGTCAACGAGAGATCGTTTCTTTCTACAATGTAACCATAATTTCTGCGTGATACCATAGATGAGTTTACTCCCTTGAGACGTGTCAGCAAAAAAAAAATATGGCTTTAGGAAATTGTCTGTGTACAGTCCGGAAATCTAAACCGATCTGTAATGATCTAATCTGAAAAAAAGCAATACACCTATGTGCAACGTATAAATAAACGACAAACCAAGATTTAATTGAAACGGATGACTTGATTGGGCAATTAATTCACCGCTGGCATCCTATCGGAAAAAAAGCAAAAAAAAAAACTAATCCTCCATCTGGTGAATTATTGCGGTTATCTTGCCTCAGAAAGTATTTTAGGTGGCGTTTATTTGGCCATATATTTGTTAACAGTAAAAACATAAGAGTGTAATTGAATAAATATAAATGCAAGTATGTCTACAATATCTTGTACATTATTTCGTAGACTTTCTCTTGTATATGTCTGTTGCAGAAAGTATACTTTGAAAGAGATTTTGGCATATTTGGAGTCAACCAATTTGCACAAACTGAGACAGCTATCTGTATAACCAATACATAAATATACTTCATTCTGAAGATTTTTTCAAGTTTTATGCAATAAAATCGGACTGTACCAGTGCCATAGTTAGAAGAAACACTCTTAAAAGCTGTATTACGGCCAAGATCTGACAGGTACTGTATATCAAATTGTCCCTTCTAAAAGGGTATTTTTATGGGGGTGTATCCAATAGCTCGTATTAGTGTGTCGTTTAATATGCAAACTGCTGCGTCAAGAGTACTATATTTTATGGAGCCCATCGCACATTGCCATTGCTTTTCTCCTGGATCCATCGATGCTGTTAGACCCGAACATTAATTCCCTTTGGTCCCATTGTCTTTTTCAAAAAGCTCTAGACATTGTTGTGAAATGAGACTATATAGTCTATTAAAGATCTTATGTCCTAATATTTTATCTACACCAGTCACTTTTATTAGAGCTTTTAAGTGGACTCTGCTACATAAAGAAGATATACTGTGTTTGAAATGAGTGTCACCGCTTGCTTTTATCATTAAAATCGTTGAGCTCACTATTTCGATAGTAATTAAAGCCCTTAATCCGGTTTGGGCATCTGGATTTACATTTGAACGTTAATGATTATTTTTATTAGCCAAAAGCCAATACTATGTACAAGACAAACTCGTATCATTTCTTTAATCTCTCTACATGAAGAAGATGGTGAATGTATTTTCTTTGGTCTACTTTTCGTCTTCATTCTCGATATTGTTCAGTATTTAAATTACAGCTACTTGTACATGTATGTCCTATTAAGTCTGCATTGATTGTATATGAACAATCATGTTTTGTCAATTGAGAAAAATATTTACATGCCCTTTGAAGGATTTCAAATGGAGTAATCAAATAAATGCTATTACATTACTGAATCAGGTGAACTACTATTTTACTATACTTATATAATTTTCTTGTGCCTAGATGGAGCATGCATCTTTTTCGTTTATGGTCAATGCTTCGTTTCTTGCCCAATATATGCTTCACGATGTATGTCCTTTTAAGTCTGCTGGGATTGTAGATGAAAAACCATGCTTTATCATTTGAAATTAATATTTACGTTCCTGTTGAAGGACTTTAGTTATCAAATAAAAGCTACAGAGAGAAACTGATCAACAACAGAGACAATCATTTGTTCAAATAATGCGATATTTCAAAATTATCTTATCCTAATATTTGCGTCTTATGAATCAGTAATCCATGACGAAATAAAGCAGATGTCAGATATGACGAAATAAATATAGGAACAGGAATAACCTTATACCGAATTTGCTATTGCCTTTTATGAAATTCATAACATCATTGCATTGATTGTACACTGATATATTTATAATCAAAATTAGACTTGAAACAAACTTTGTTAGTGAGGCTATAGCCCCAAAAGAAGGTTGTTTTAAATTACTCAAGTTCTAACTACTGATGTGAAAAAACAAAAGGAAGTGTATGATAAAGAACTTTTAGGCTATTTTAGGCACATTTTGAAAAATTTGTGTGCCAAATGGGGTTAATTAATAAATGGCGGTAAATTTTTTTTTAAAAATGTTAAAAAGTTTGGAATGGCCTAAAGTTCTTTTTCATACAACCCCTTTATTTTTTCACGCCAGTAGTTAGAATTTGAGTAACTTAAATCGTTAGCCTTCTTTTGGGACTAGCCTTACTTACGAAGTTTGTTTCAAGTTGACTTACCATCATAATTGTGTAGCTGTATTGGAGTGATGACAGCAGCCAGTCGTATATCATTACTTTTTTTCCGTACCAGTGCTCAAAACATGTACATGATTCGGTTTCAGCGAACAATATCTTCGTTTTTACATTTCTAATTAACAGATTAATCAGCAAGATTGTGCTGTTAGCTACAAATGTACACATGGACTTCGCAATTTAATACCTTTTGTCATTCCTAATTTCCTGCCTGACATGGGAAACAGTAATGTTAGACGAAGATTTCTTAGCATTGCTAAGTCTCAAATTAATGAGATGCCTTCGCTTTCGTTTCTTTTGTTTTAATTTGCTCATTACTCAAAGCATTAATTGACAGTTGGCTATGTACGTACAGTATAACTGTAAAATAGGCAAAAATCTAAGGTTGCATATTCGTCTATAACCTTTTTCAGTTGATTGTGTATGCGAGAAAAGTGAAACTTCGCAGCATCGATTTATCATTAGTGACGTCACCAGCCCATTATTTATCATTTCTTTGTTTTATCCACCTTCTCCCCAGTTTTTGTGACATTATTAATAGGTAGTCACCTTTGATAGATTTTTCACTGCAGGAGTTAATTTCTCGTTGCATTTTTATCACGCAACCAACTCGGCTCTGTTCAGAGTAATTAATAAATCATTTTCGTAAAATATGTAAGGCTGTTTCCGGGTTAGTTTTATAAAAAACGTGCTAAGTAGCACCCTCCGTAGACAAATTCCCCACAGAAATTAGCGAGGCAAAGTTTGCTAAACGAAGCATTTTTTCAGTGTTTTAGTTTTGCAATTTGTTTCCTAAAGTTATTTCCTAAGTTGTTCGAGAGAAAAGTTTGGCCCCCAAATGTATGGATAATGAACGATACCAATGTGCACAATTTTTTCATTAAGTCGATATACCGGATATATTTTCTGATAGACCCTAATCAAATTTATCCTTTTTATTTTTGTTTACTATGATCTATACACCATCGTATGCATTGTTGCTATCTTTCAGGTGTTGGCGTTACGCCTAACACTACTTAACTATCAATTGTGCAAAGTTTTTGTTTTGATTATTCTTTAAGGCGATCTACAACCCTTCGATATCCTGACGTAGTTTGACGTCATCCCTATACCTGCCATGCAAAATATTTACTTTTGACTTTTTCTCTTTGAAAATTTTCTATTAATGGCTACATTTTATTTTTTCCCATCAAGATTAAGTTGTTTACCAGCGATCGTTCTCTTTTTTTAGTTCAATAAAGTCCTCCATTGATGTATAAGAAAATAAATAAATATGGCAAAAATTCAAAAGGTCATTCGCAGGTGAGGCAAATTGAACTTTGAATGGCCTTTCGTATTTTTCTCATATTTATTTCTTATAAATCAACGGAGGATTTTAATAACTTAATAACTTCATGGAGAAAAAATTCATGGAGAAAAAATAAAATTTAGCCACTATTAGACAATTTTTAAAGAGAAAATGTCAAAGTAATTTTTTTTCGTGGCAGGTGTAACGTCAGGATGACGGAATTTCAACTCGAATTTTGGACAGCCTTAAGTAGAAATACCGGGTATACGTACTGATATACCCTGATCCAAATTTTACCTTTTTATTTGTTGATTATGATTATATGCACTGTGCTGCCCCTAAACGGTGGCAATCCATACATACACCCACGTGTGCATGGTTTGCCATCTTTCAGGGGTTAGCAACACACTTAACATTACATAACTATCAATTATCAATTGTGCAAAGTTTGAGCTTTAATTATGCAATTTTGGGTGTTAATATTTAAGTAGAAATGCCGGATTTACTTCCTGATTGTTCATAATCCAATTTATTCCCTGATATATAAAATAATTTACCTTTGCTGCTCTGGAAGTAGGCAATCTATAAGTACACCTTCGTATGTATGGTTTGCCAACTTTCGGGGGCTGAAACATTTGCTACTTATCTGAAATCAGTCCACTTGATGAATATCTTTCTCTTCTTCATTTGCTTGGGATGAAATTTACCAAAGCCATTTGCCAGATGTCAGTGGTGAAAGACAGAGGATACGAAATTGCGTTTAGAAATTGAGTCTCGCAATTCCCTAGTTACCCTATTGCGTCGTGATTTCTGTGATTGTCACTTCTTACTGCTAGGAATTCATCGAAATTGTTGTTCATCGCCATGAAATTGACCATCGAGGCGCAGCGAGCAACTTCGGTATTTTGCCAAACGTCCATTCGTCGTCTTCGGTAATTAAATGTCAAATGCCCAGCATTTTTTTCGCCGTTTTCCATTTAAAACTGCTTTGAATTGGCAGAAATCTAGGCATCCCAGTGACAAATATCGCCTTTGCTTTTACATTCCTCAAATGTTGGCTTTTCTTCTATTCTTCGATTAAATCCAATCCGACGAGGTTTAGACGTTTGAATTTTTCACAAAAAAGCCCCATTCTTTCGATTTGCCTCCGAAAAAAGGTTAAGAGGAGGCCAGTTGAAGTAACGAGGCATTTCCCATGGGCCCAACCAAGAAATAAGATAAAGCGACAAAAAAAAGTGTGAATCGGTGTCCGAACACAACGCTATCTCCACTTTCCAGACATCTTGCAACAATATCCCTGCGCTGTCACTTTTGATGAAGTAAAAAAACTCAAAATGGTCTTTTTCCAAGTGGAAAGTCTCAAGGTTTTCTCCTCTTTCAAATTGCCTTATGGGTCTGTGGGGCCTATTGCGCAATACAACTTGGACAGTTTCCTCAAGTAAACTTGGGAAATATTTGTTCGATGTTGAAACATTTAGTTGTTTCTCATACGCTTTGCGTTATGGTTGTAGTTGCTACCAGATGGCATTCGCTACATGCTTATCTTGGGAATAGATATCGATCTGCAAAGCAACGATGCTGTTGAAGACATTAAACCAAATAAGTTGAATGCTGAAAACCTTGAAACCACTGTGATGAATGAAACTTGAACTTTTTAATATTTCGTAACCTGATGTGCATTGATGTTCTAGTCCTTGACTGAAAACGAAATTGAAAATGATACTCAAATTATATTTGAATTTGTATTTCAGTTTTCACCATTAAGAAAGCTAAATTCTAACAGTCAATCTTTATTTTCACATTTTCCCAATTTATATAAATAGCAAATTCAAAACTGAATTGAAATTGTAGCATTGGAAGTTAAAATAAATGCTGCATATGGCCAAAACTTACTAAGCTTATAATAATCACATCGGTAATTATTTTTAAATTTATATTTGAAATGTATTTCACTTTTCACCATAAAGATAGTTAAATTCTAACAGTCAATCATTATTTTCACATTTTGCCCCTTTACATGAATAGAAAATTGACAGCTAAATTTAAATTGTGGCATTGAAAGTTACAATAAGTGCTGCATATGGTCAAAAATCTACTAAGCATATAATAATCACATCTTCAATTTGTTTTTAAAATTATATTTGAAAGTGTATTTCACTTTTCACCATAAAGATACTTAAATTCTAATGCTTTCACATTTTCACATTTTGCCCCTTTATGTGAATAGAAAATTGAAAGCTAAATTGAAATTATAGCAATGAAAGCCACAATAAATGCTGCGTATGGCTAAAATTTACGAAGCTTATAATAATCACATCGGTAATTAGTTTCGAAAACGTCAAAAAATGTACACGTTTTATCATTAATAATAAGAGACAATTAGTTACTAATTATCCCTCTGTGGTCTTAGGATGTTTTTCTTCCATTATCTCTACCTAAGAAGGTAGCTATCTACGCGTTCATATTTTGTGCTCCTTCTTAGAGGTTGCTAAGTACTGTGTATAAGTTTGCTGAACAATTTTTCAAAAAAAAATACTTACAAAGTAACGAGATTATTAGTTGGACGACATATCTATCATAATTTTGTCATCATTAAAACTTGCTTCGCAATGCTTTCGCATTAGATTCCTTACAGGGATTATGGAAATAATTAAAATGTCAGACATGACAAAGACTGAACAATAACATGATCTGAAAAAAAGATGTTTAACTTAATAATGCATGCTGTGTTGTAGACGCTAATCACAGTTGAAGTTGCTTAAGGGATAAACTGGTATTATCTCATAACAATTCTTGGAAATTCAAGAGATTCGTCTTAACATTTTTCGTAAAAGGCCGGGTTATCAAATGCAAATGGTTTAAACCTAAGAAAAGATTGTTTCCTTAGTAACTTCACTTTTCATGTTTGTGCTTTTTATTGAAAAACAGTCGAACAAATTTACTATATTTTTGGCACACATAAATGTACGCGCAACGTTGTACACGTGAATGTACATGTAAATGTACATTTTGTTATGTAAATATTTTAACAACTTGTCATAACAATGGAAACAATTTTTTAATTACTCCATATCGTCCAACGAAATTTTTGGACCCTTTTGAGATTTAGTTATTTAATTTAAACAATAAACTGTTTGAATTAATGTGGAAATTGTTTACAAATACATAGTACACTTATTAAATTTAAACTTTTTTCTTGGCTATGTTTTTTTAATCCGGTATGCAGTATAAACAGCAGTTTGCAAATTGGTATCTTTAGCAAAGCATCATATTTACCTTTTGCCAAATCTAGTTTGCTTTTATGTTTAATAAACAACTGGGTAATTAATGCATTAGTCGAATTAAAGTACGCCTTAACGTTATTAGTAACAAGTGCAAACATGGGTAGGGCTTAAGACTGAATCATATTTCAAACAACAATTTTCCAACATTGAAGGTGGTTGCCACGGCAATAGCTCGTTAAGCAAAATTCAAAATTCATTGACCTATAAGTTCTGCAGATTACGAATAGAGCAACACAAGTTCGAGATTAACAAACATTGTATAATTATCTAGGGATAAATTTGAAACAAAGGCCTACAGTTATAATTATTCTCGGATTATTTACTTTTGTTTTGCTTTGAAATTTCTAGTCTTATACGTTGTACATGTAGGTAAGGAAGTAAATGTTGTATTTTATAGTTGATGCAGATTTGAGTCATGACATTTCGAATTGTACGTGTCATTTCCTAGCTTTGGATGCGTGCCTTATACCTACTAGACCACTAGTTATTAAAAATAGCTATTTCATATTTAAGAAACTGTTATTGCGTGGATGGCTCCCGTCAATAAATATTTAATACACACAACTACGTAGGAAGTTAGATTGGGAGTCAGCACGCAAAATGATGAAGTTAAAAACCAATTGGTGAGCTTTTTGTCGGTAAAAGCATCAATCTATCAAACGGTGGGTAGTTCTTGAAGAGGTTAATGTATATTGCATGATCCTGAAATAATAACTACACTTAGATTATACCATTGATTATTGTGCGAATATGGGGCAATTGGAAGAAATATTATTGACTGTGTTCTGGCCGCGACGTAATTAAGGTAATGGGGAAATGTAAAAAAAACCGCATCAATTCTTTTGCAATTTACACGCATGCGTGTTTTATGAAAGGTTACAAACGTTTGTTGTGTTCACGGCCGGTAAATGTTAATTAAAGTTAATTTTCAAAAAATCGTTTTCAAAGTATTATGGCGTGAGCTTGCGTTGCTTTTGTCAGTTGCTAAAATGTTGTTTGTTTACAGTTGCATAACCTTGATGAAAATAATCCATTAAATTCTCCTCCATAAAATCTATTAATCTGTACAGGGTGTGATTCATAAAAGTAGCCCCGGTCAATCAAATATTTTAAAAAACCTTATTAAGTAACACCTTCTATTATCAGAAATTCGTTTTAATAAACGTTTAACAGGGTTCGACCAGATATGGGGGATTTGGTATGATTGTCAGGTATATTGGAAATGCCTGAAAAAGTCAGGGAAAATGGATTTACTTTGAAAAAGTCAGATAAATTCAACAAGTCAATAATTCGTTTTAGACAGCCTATTATTGGTTAACACAAACATCAAGAGATGACAACAAATTTTGTGAAAGAAATTAAGAGGTGTATAATTGTCAATTTAAAAACTAATCTAAATTTGATGTTCCCTTATTAAGTTATTTATTCTACATGTACATTATCTTTACATGTATTTTAAGCTACGTATGTAACTTGTATTATTTTAAGTTGCACTGTTGTTGTCAAAACACAACTACATTCTAGAGGCAGAATCTATATTCAAAACATTGCAAATTGAACCAAATGCAATCTTTCTGGTGTTAATGCTAGTAGCTCCACCTTAAGCTGAATGCTTTTTCTTCAGATTGCAAATCCACCTTGGAAGAGTCGATGTACTTTAATGCCGATTCAATATTTGCGCATTTAAAACGAAGTTTGGCGAGTTTTTCACCAGCTTTCAGACATCTTAGCCACTCGCGAAATGATTAGAACGGAGCAGGAAATTTATCAGTAATTTTAAATGACAAATGCGTTTATCCAAATATTGCCCGAAGATGCTCCTGTCATGTGATGCGTGAATTTAGTAATTGAAAAAAGCAAAGTGCCCAGGGCTGAGCTTGGCTGGTATTTGAATGAGTATATTGAGATTTCCGTACGAGACATATTATATCTTGGTGATAACGGTATTGCATCGTCGAAATCACTGCATTTGCTCGATTTTTCACTTATCTGTCTACTGCCTCTAGAATAAATTGGATTTCCCACCAAGGGGCACTTTCTTCGCTGGTGCCCCTTTAAGCCTATGGATGCCCTTGTAAGTACATGGTGTGAGCGCCCTCTAATCCCGGTTTTACAATGGCATGCCCGATGTAGCGCTTAATGTGTAAAGAGTGCACAAGGGCAGAGATATCCGGTCCGAGTGTATATTGACATTATCTCTCTCGGATAGATGATGGATGGCAAACTGGGAAAATGGACACGGAAAGTCCACTGTGGGCGTTTAGGTAAAGCGTCATTGCACGTTTTATTCAAGCAGTTTTTTCTTGTTTGCCAAACGACAGGATTTGCTGGCTGCATCTTCGATCATGAATTCAAAGCAAATCCTGTTTTTATGTCCATTTCTATACAACGATGTGACAGGCAACGAAATCATCGAAATGTAAATGTTCCCCTAAAATACGCTACATGTCTTAGCATCGTTCAGGTTTTTTTGCATGATTTATAAATTTTGAAATTGCTACCATGCGTACAGTAGTGGACGAAATAATGAAAACACTTACTGAATATAATTGTTTGCTACAACGGAACAACGTTGGACCACTCTGTTCAGTGTTGGAGTCTAGTGCAGTTCAACATTCATGACATCTCTCAGACATTTCTAAAGCAACTTAAAGATGCTCTTGAAAAGAGATAGAATTTCACTAGTGGTTGTTTCAAAACGTATACGAGTCCATTTCATGCAAGATTTGGACGGTATAGAAAGTAAATGTGGTCTAACACCATATTAGTAAAAGTTTTGTAGGTCTATCTGTAATTTAATAGAAAAATATATGGCAGTAGTTTTTTCATACATTTTTTAACAGTAGTTGAGGTATGTAATTGTTTGCTATGAACTCAATTTGTCAGTACAGGCAATGGATGCTAAACTACGTTTGACCACTCTGGTCAGTTTTGGAGTCTATTGGGGTACAACACTCTGATATTTCTCAGTCATCTCTAAAGCAACTTAAAGCTGTTCTTGTAGAATATTGCTAGATTCCTGTTAGATTCCAATATCCCCATGCCCTCAAAGCTCAGTAAAACTGATAATACATGTAATAATACTGAAGATGTTGTATTTGATCATGATACCTGGGAAACTTCTGATGAATGTGACACAAAAGTCGCCATTGTGGTCTAAATATCTCTGTAAATGCTACATCAACGTACGCAGCAGTTATTGATATGATCTTTGCTCAACATGTTCGTCTGAATCACTGTCATGGTAATTAGAACAACTATCTGAATCATTTGCATAACACTTTAAGATTTAAATAAATTTTTTTTTATGAGAATGTAAGTAAAAGTCGGAGAGTAATTTCTTTATTTTTGTCATAATCAGTATACATATGTTTACCAACATAGCAAAAAAATACTCTAAGACGTTTACATTTTTATAAAAATATTGTAATCTTGAACAGGGGTGGGAATGAGGTTTTTTGGGTTGGTGAGGGCTTTTTATATACTACTCTGGTTGTTTCAAAACGTATAGTAGCACATTCCATGGAAGATTGGGACTCTATAAAAAAGTAAATTTAGTCTAACACCATATTAGTAATGTTGTAAACATTAGGTCTACATTTAGGTCTATTTGTTATATCTCAACTTATCTGGTCAGTACTGGCAACGGACTTAAACATCATTGAATCACTTTGGCCAGTGTTGTAAGCTATAGTGAAGTGCAGATTTCTTACGTGAACATCTCTCAGACATCTACAAATCAATTTGAAATCGTTTTTCAAGAATATTGATGGGACATTGTCTGGTTTTATACACTCAACAGATTTGAAAATCATTAAACCACTCTGGTCAGTTTTGGAGTCGTGAGCGGTGCAGATTTCTTAGATCTCTCAGACATCGATAAGATGACTTGAATATGTTCTTCGAATCGACAGATTTGAACATCAATGACCACTCTTGTCTGTGGATGTGCAGACCTATTATATCTCTAGTGAAATTCTTACATCTGTCAGACATTTCTTAAGCATTTTGAAGATGTTCTTCAAGAATAATGGAATAAACCATCACTAGATTGTTTTGACATGGACATGTACAGTACATGTCCATCATAAGAAATATTGATGCTATTCAAGGTGAAAAGTGATGTAACATCATATTGGAAGACTTTGCCTCTGCAAGTTACTCGAAGGGTATGTGGCAATAGCAAATTTTTCTCCAAATTCATGTGAAGGCTTTAAAACATGTTACTCGTATATTTATTGCAATATCTTTCCCATTTCATCGCCTGGATCGAACACCTGCGTCAATCACTTTTACACCATAGCCCTAAGGCCACAAACACTCGGAGATGCGTGAGATCAACCGGATATTGAACGCATTTCAAATTTCGTTTATTTGTCGTTTCTGGTGGCATTTAAAACGGAATAGCTATCGAAAACACGAGTCCCGAAATCCACTCCAAAACATCAAAAAATATATGCGATATTTCTTGAATTTCCATAAGGTAATGAAGCGAAATTAAGCTTCTGTGGGATGGATTTTCAATGATAGGGCAAAATTTTTACCATTCTTGCACCATAAAAACGAAGAAGAAAACGGTGTTGCACCACATGATCCCACAATATGAAACGAATCATATCAATAACGTTTACCGGTGGATAATAAATGAATGGCAAGAGATAGGAACTTACTACTATAGGGAAACGTCATTTATTTAGGAAAACTCACTTTTTTTTGAATAATCATGTTTTAAAAAAAATTCGCAACGTGTGAAACGTGCATAAACATTTTATTATGGTGGACGTAACAAGCAGTGGTTTGTTTATTACCGGGAATCTTTGAAACTTTCTTAAACGGGCTGTGCATGAAATTGTTTACAGGTACAACTTTTACATCGTCAGGAATGTTGTTTCCATTTTCCAATAACATTCTGCCAACAAGATGAAAGAAGGAATTTGAAATATCTAAATACTCTGCCAGAGATTACTTTTCCTATACCACTGAACTTTTAATTGAGGGACGATTTTTTTTGTGGAAAATTCATGCAAAGTTTATTCACGATATCATTATGTTAACCTTATTGGAATATCTTCAAATTTA
This sequence comes from Kryphioiulus occultus, assembly GCA_034687865.1. Lineage (NCBI taxonomy): Eukaryota > Metazoa > Arthropoda > Diplopoda > Julida > Julidae > Kryphioiulus > Kryphioiulus occultus. Next base: position 25,678 of record JAQGAF010001758.1, read on the forward strand.
ATAAATGCAGAATTGCTTTACAAACTTGTTTCTGTTTGCCTTGTTAATGTGTCGTGTCATACAAATAGGGCAAATGTATCATGATGCAGACCCTGAAGATTGTCTTAGTGGTAGTGATAAATGAAAACCGTTCTGTACTTCTGAACCACCCTGTATTTACAGCTATGCTGCATTTTTACCACTGAATCTCGAACAAACTTTCAGAAGTATTGCAAAAGTGCAGTTTGAATACAAATGCAAAGTTAATTTGAAATTGTGCAAATTCTGCATTAGTGTAACTGCAAAATTTCACTATAGAGCAAATGCTTTTTGATTCCATACCTCTTAAGTTTGGTTTTGCTTAGTTGTATCTGTGCATCCGTTTGCCCTGTTAATGTTTCATTTGATACAAATTGAGCAAATATATCGTGATGCAGAAGCCCGGAACATTGTCTTAGTGGTAGTGATAAATTAAAACCGTTGAGTTCTTCCGGACCACCCTGTATTTTTAGCTATGCTGAATTTTTATCACTGAATCTTGAATGCAATTTCAAAAGTATAGCAACCGTGCAGCTTGAATCAAATGCAAAGTTAATTTGAAATTTTTTAAATTCTACATTAGTGTAACTGTAACCTTTACTCAGCAAATGCTTTTTGATTCTAGGCCTGTTAACTGTTTGGTTTTGCTCAAGTTTTATTCGTATGCCTCATTGTCTTTTACAATTGGAGATAATGAAAGTGGCTACGATGCATTGCGAAGGCGATAAAATGAATTTGCCAGAACAAATAGTGTCTAATGCCGAACAACAAAGCTGTTTTGGACTAATTGAAATCTGTTTCATTGGTCACGGATGAACATAAGCACGTCCTGTTGGAAAAATCCAAACAAAGGTAGCTGGAAGACAATATCACGTCTGTCTTTAAGGCCCTTGCTCCCTCTGCCTTTTTGCCGTTATTTCGGGACAACAATGAGAATTGATTCGTTATTGTTAAAGCAAACTTATTTGATATTTATTTGACAGTGGAGCGAGAAAAGCTTCGCTGTTGTTTTTTTAGGAACATTTGTATTGAATTTGATGTTTTTCTGGTGGCATTCCGTGCCAGTGACGCTTATCGGTCAATATTATTTCAAAGGAAAAACATTTTTTCCATCCAAATATTTTTTTCCTCAACCTATTGTCAGCCTCGAATTGTCGGACATGTTTAACAGTATTTGGAGGGCTTCAGATCGATTTTCGTGATTTTTTTTGTTTGTTTGTTTTGTTAACAGACATTTTTTGCATCCGAACCGTTATCGAGTTTTGACTTTCTTTTTTATCTTAAAAAATACGAAATTACGATTTGGGCAAGTCAACTTTAATGATGTACCAATCGAGATTACACATAGCTAGGAAAATAGATATTTTAAAGTATTCACTCAGTTCTAAGAACAAAGGTTAGACATTCTCAAATTTACAGTCTATTATGAACTCCTATAATAATATTTGGCTATGTTGCGAATCACCAGAGAAAAAAACAAAACAGATCTGTTTACCTATCTTTTATTGATGAACACGTCTGATAAGGCGACTGTTTTTCTATCTTATGCATGATGGTCTGACTGACTACGAAAAGTTAGACAATTTTAACGACCTTACAAAGAAATTCTGAAAGCACTATTGTTTTGCTAAAGATAGACTAATGCAGCGTTGACTGCATTTTTGCTTAGGATTTCTATATTTGAACATTAATAGTTGAATTATTTTAAGCTAAAAGGAGTTTTGTCGATTTCTGAAATAACAATGTGTGTATCGAATACATTATCCACATTAAAATCACTATTCAAATAATTCTATAATTCTACGTTTCGGAGTCTTGCATACTTTTATAATATCACAAAACTCATGACCAATTAAGAAAATGAAATCCTTGCTGTTCAAAACATTGCTTAAAAAAGCCCAAACTTCACATGCAACGTTTAGCGTTACAAAATTGGGGTACGCATATTAGTAACATTACTGGTTTGGCAAATTAACGCCTTAGATTCATTCAAAGAATATTAAAAAATTGCATTCAAAAAGTTAAAGAAGTTGGATATTTTTCATTAGTATTATAGTAGTAGGATCGAAAGCAGGAACTCGATAAAGTGCAGCGTAGAGCTGCTAGATTTGTAACTGGTAAATAGCAGCCCTGGCGACGAGTTTAGCGTTACCGAATTGA
>JAQGAF010001759.1:0-27848 GCA_034687865.1 Kryphioiulus occultus
GACGTAGGAGAATTCTCCTGATAATGGGTACGACCCCCCTACCACCTGGCATTCATCTGCTGACTGTAGGGTACTGAATTGAATTGAATTGATATATTTCTGTACAAAATATTCTGGAATAGTGGCGGAACTTTTGATGCTCAGGAGCATAAAACATTGATTACTTTTAAGCAATAATAACAGGGCTGTTCATAGCATATTTCATTCACATAATATATCTTTTGAAAGAAGATTGCTTGTGTCTGACGAGAGAAGTAGAAATTCTCTCAAAAGCCCCAAATCCCCACTAGAACTTTCGTAATACAATGTTGGTATCCAACAGGCATTTTCATTATTTACCGACAGAATTTTTAAATACCTAGAACTAATTTCCTCAAGGAATTATTGGGCACTTATTCGAAGGCAGTGATGATATTGAGTTGTTCATACTAAAATATGCCATTATTTCACAAAGATGATGTAGTTCTTGTAGTTTTAGCCATTTCCACCATTGATAAAACTATCAGCAAATAATTAGATATTTAATTTTTGCATGAGCTCTTATTGACAATATCGCCATTTTCGATTGCATGGACCAACTTCTCAAAACAGTTTTTCACTTCGTCAATTCTCACTTTTCACTGAACCAAACCAGGTTGGGAATGCCATAAAACATTGATTTGGGAGGAATTCACTGTCATCCAACTAAGGCACGTCCTATAGGGTATGTGCGACCTTTGATTTACTTGAAAGCAAGAAATAGCAAAAGAAAAAAGCGTGCCAAAATGTTGCCATAAGTTACGAATGAATTCCACACTTCAGGTAAGTCCATCACCGTGAAAATTGTAAACCAAGAAAGCACGTTTAAAATATCATTACTCCTTCAAAAAGGTTCTTGCTTCTAAATGGAGTACGTGTACTTCCTTTAAATGTGAAATTTTCGAGAGTATGATCATGATAACAGTTACATTAAGGGTCAGACCATTGTACACCTTAAGTATGATCAGAGTTGATCGTTGTAAATAAAGCAGGTGATTTATGCCTCTAGTGGAAATGTTCTGAAAACACGTTTCTTTGTTCAGCCACAATATTGCTTTGAAGCCATCCCATCATGCATTTCCCCAATCCTGTTAGCGAAATGCAATGTTTGCAATATTGACGATTGACGTTGCTTTTGATAGGCGAACGGAGCAGTTTTGCAGATATCAAATCGAAATTTCGTGACATTTCCGGGAACTGAATAATAGTTTATCAATAGTGATGCCTGTTCCGTGCAGGGCTGCCATGGTAATGCAGATGTTGAAGAACCTCGAATAAGGCTCTTTATACACCAAAACGCATCGATCCTACGCAATTCCTTGCAAAAACGACCAGATGAACGTTTATTTCCCTCCTAAATAGTCAATGGGTCTTTGGAAGGTTGACGCCAACTGACGTACAGAGCTCTTGAACGATCATAATTTCTTGAAACAACCATGACATGCAGTTCACCATGAAATGTCCTTGTTTTAAATATCCATCGCCTGCCATTACAAAGCAGAACATGATCCTTTTTTTCAAACCAAGTTAAAATCGCATTAGAAACTGGCACAAAATGAACATTTCAACCCTACATGTCTAGTAAATAAGAATGACACCTGTCTTAGTTCTTGGAATTTATCATTTTTTGCGTTTTTAGTGATTATATTAAACTAAATCAACATTAAAATGTAATTTGTTTTTGTCCTGCCCAAACCGCAGGCGATCACTGCCAGTCTACGAGACATAAGGAGAAGCCCACTTTCTCAATGTGCCTATGGCGGAGCTAGGCAGCAGCAGGGAATGTACCGCAGTGCAGCCACAATTACTTATAAGATTTGCAGGAATATTCCATTAGTTCCATGTTTTTACATGTTTCCATTAGTCTCACATGTTTCACGAAGTTAAAACACTACCATACAGAACTACAATACAGTTATATATTTTTTGAAAAAAATATTTTATGAAACATGTAGTGATGAAAAAAGAATCAGCTACTCATAGCAGCAGCAGGGAATGTACCACTGTTCCGTTTTAGGGATTTGCAGTATAATATTCCATCAGCATCCGCCATATTTAGTTGAAAACATGCATTTGCATTACACAAACTACAATAGTACACGTATATTTGAAAAAAATATTTTATCAAACATGTAGTGATGAAAAAGTTAATCAGCTAATCAGGACAGCAGATTTTTGAAACATTTTTTTACGAGACATGCAGTGATGTTAGAAGGAACCAGTTAATCAAAGTTTTTCAAAGTTAAATGGACATCCGAAAAGCCGTTGCAACGATTGTCTCCAAATGCAATGATATCAAAGTAAATATGTAAGGCATCGTCTACTTTGTTTCGAATCACCATGACAACGCGTGGGTGGACGGAATCGTTAAGTCTTGTTTATTACCTTAGTGATTTGAAATACATGTGCATGTAGTTGTTGAAATGAAGAGGCCAAGGAGTTGTTCATTGAGAGTAACCTCAAAATATCCATAGAAATCTCAGTGAAAGGAAGATGAACATTTTCGATGGAAAACTTCCAGTGGGACTTGTTGGCTTAATATCTCGAGCCAAAAATATCAAAACTTGTTTGATCCAAGGATCATTCGAGTGCTCTTCCGATCCAGTATTCCAAGCATGCAACAATGAAACCGCAGTGACATTTTTCCTCTCATGAAAATGCAAATTTATTTATGCATGCAATGTTTGCTAATGTCTAGACGTCCCAATAAGCCGTCTAAATCTAGACAGATAAAAACAAGTGGCGATGCTTGAAAAATGCTAATCCGTATGCGGAGATAAGTTTGCTTAAAAAAGTTATTTCAATTTAGTGAGGTCAATGAGATACCGTCCTGTGCAAGTTGAAAATCTCAGTGAAATCCTGACATGGTAGAAAGGCTTGAACATTATTAATCCATCGATACCAAAATATTTCCTATATAGTCATCCTCATTATCGATCTCCTAGCACAAGTTTTGTACCGAATATGTTCTGCTCAAAACATCGCTGTCCATTGTCCATCGTCGTTGGAAAAGGTCCTCGTTGTGTAATTTGTAATAAAAAGCGAGACTATGGTTTCTTTGATGAGGATTTTTTTCAGACTGAACAATATCCGAGTCTGTCAGGAAATGTACTAACCTTGGATTTCTCGAAGATGCAATCTCTCCACAACGCTTTTTCTAACGACAGAGACTCTAGTAACAACAATCATAAAGTGAATCGCCCCGGGCATAAGTATTAGTTTTATGGTAAAAAAGTGCCACTCTTCAAATCTCTTCTATGAGATAGAGCATCTGAATGATGCCCAGCGAACCTTTGGAACTGTATCGTTTGAGAGATCTTCAAACGGAAGTCGAGTACTCCAAAGGCAACCGCATTTCTAATAACGATATCGTTATCGTCAAACTATACATGTACATGCAGGCTACGTGCTAAGTTGAAAAACAACGGGATATACTACAGATTATGCCCTGCCCCAAACATTCCCAAAATACATGCATTTTAAACACTATTTTCTTGAATAAAACAATGCACATGCCCTAGCTCTTGCAATTTATAATTTTTTTGTGCCAAACCAAACGCAAATTAACATAAAAACGAGTTTTATTTAGCTGGCAGGCAATCACTACTCGAACTTTCTCATAGTGCCCATATTAGAATGGAATATAATCCGAAGTACAGTCAAACTTCGTTATACAACTCCTTATAATCAACATTAAAAACAAAAAACCGCATAATATTATCGTATCTACAATTCAACAACGGACTTGGTAGAATACCAGACTTGATGAAATGTTAGTTAACGTATTATGTCATCATCTTAAGGCGGTGTTAGCCAAATGATGACGCAAGTGGGTAGATAGTTAAATAATGACGTCATCATTGCAGTTTTATAACATTTGGATTAAAATCCATCATTTGTGACCCAGTTTTGAAAAAAAATACTAACATCGTATTTTAAATCATTCGCTTCAATATTAATTTTATGAGATACAATTCATCATTTCTGGCCAAATTTGTAGTCAGCATAGAAAAACCTTAGGTTTTGAAAGTAAATATCAGCCCACAGCGGGTTTTTTCATATCATTCGCTTAAAATTCATCATTTGATCAAATATTTAGACAAAATCAAAGACCATTTTTGGTGAAAGTGTACTCAAATACGCATTTTGCCACACAAATTTGCTATTCGAGTAGATGACTCGTGTGCAACATATCCCCCATTATAAATATCCTGGTTATCTCTGTGATAGCTATATTTTTGCTTATGTTGCTCACAGATGGCGTTGTAAGCCACCTCAGAACCCCCGAACAGGCTGTATTATACCCGAGTTGTTACCAATTTATTTAGTGCACTTGTAATGGCAAACAGTCTGTATTAATAATTAAATTCCCCAGGTGGTTACTCGTAATAACACGCTTGAAAATTTCGAAAGCACCCATTATGTGCCGTGCGCCAACGCTATGCTGAAAACCAATATAAGCCTTTTTGTATTTTCTTGGCCTGGGCGAATAAATCTACTGCCTAATGATAAAATATGAGCTGTCGAGTGGGGCGAAGCAGCAGAAATTTTAATTTGAGAGTTTTGTCGATTTAGCGCGAGTGCTCCTGTTACTTACTAATGAAATGTTATGATAATTTTTCAGGCAATTTAAAATATTCATTAGCTTCGTGTTACGGAACACTGCAGCGTACTAAGCAATTGAAAATAAAGGAAAATCCCCAGCCACTGAGCCCAGTGTCTCTCCTATCGTGCTATTCCCTTTAAAAAGGCACGATGTCATTCGGAATTTGTTTCAACGATTACCCATTAGAGACTTAATTAGAGCAGCGCAATTTGAGATAAAGAAATGTATTAATAAGATACCTTTTGTTCGTTTCAAATGAAACGGATATGAACTTTAACTCAAGTTTTATCTCGTCAATCTTTTGGCTGTTCATACTCGCTATTATCGTCTTTCATTTTGGAGCTGCAGGGCATTTTATAGAAAAGATGAGTGGGAGTAAACACCAACAATTTTTAAAGCTGCCATTGCATTTCTGATGTACATTAATATTCGAAATTAAATCTGTGTCTAATCCAAGACTGAAACAATCGTGCATCTCTAATGAACTGTTACGGTAGAAAATGCAGACATTAAGTCTATACACACTATGGTATGCTAGAATAACATGTACCAGCAATTGGAATTTATCCCTTTTATTTTTGTATGTTTAACCAAACTTAACAATGTGCATGTAAATTGTGATTAAGCTGCCCCTAACCTCCAGATAATCACTGCCAGCTTTGGAGCTATTATGTGAAGCCCGTATCTTTTTATTATTATTATTTTGGTTTATCATAGCCTACAAGCCGTTAGGAGTAGCCCACTTTCCCACTGCCTATGCTGGCCGGAGTATAGGGACCTCAGTATATGATTCATGTTCGTGTCAGGAGTGTATGAAATGTTTACAGCGTATGCCTCTACATTTTCAACGTGAAATTAAGTGAAATAAAGCGCATTTCAGGGGCAATTTGGCATTAAAACTCATCCCAGAAAGAAATAAAAAACTGTATATGTCTATTGGCATTCTTCGAAGGCAATAAACAACTTTAGTTCAGTCATTTAAGGCACGAACACAGGGCTGCTTTTTATTGGTTTTCACATTTATATTTGTCATGTAGCAAATCGTTCAATTAAACCATCGTATGGTCTGTTTTGCGGTCGTTATGGTAACATCGATTGTGTTGCTGCAATTTTTTTGCTCGGTGTTTCCCGCAAGATAACATAACATTACAGGCGTTGACCCATAACCAAGTATTCATGTCCTGGAATGCCTCTCGCTTGTCAACTAATGCATAATTTAAAATAGGGTGACCTAATAATACACTAGTTTTGCCCGTTTTTACGAAGCTGGATTACCCTTCTGCCTCACGATTCAGAAAACACTATGGGCGACATTGAATACTAACTTCATTGCCTGTGTTAAACGTCACACCATGAAATAGTTGGCTCTATAGTCTGAATCACGGAAATAAAACAAAGACAAATCTTCACAGACACGTTCACGTTTTACATCAGTTTTACGATGTAATTCCATTCACCCATCCCTTCTCTGGGGCCAAACCACTTTATTATTATATTTGTCATTACAAACTATTTTATGGATGACAGCATTTCAACGAATGCAAAGTCGTCTACTAGTATATGGTGCACAAAACAAGAAGATAGGCAAAATAGAAAGCATCCCAACATCAGTTTTCATTCATGTTTGCTTAATTTCCTTTTACAACTGTTTTAATAAATAGTAAGGTACTGAGTTGAGTTGTATTGAATATCATCTCCACCACACATACACTAGAATATACTGTACATAATTCGTGTAGCTTTGCATGATTGAACCAATATTCACGCCGTTTAATCAACATGTAATTAAAAAGTTGCAGATGTCAACCTCTCTATACAACATAATGGCAAAAGTAACCATTTTTCTCATTACATGTCCCATTGCATGCAAGTCTCCCTTACACAGTACATGACTGTTTTCACAATTCACGAATTTCATCGTAAAGGTTTTGAACAAAACGCTCATTGTTTTCAAGTCCATAAACAGGCCCAAAATTCTCCTTGCATTCATAACGTCAATTTTAATTTTGCAAGCATAATTAAATCCGACATCGTAAAAAACCATATACCAGTAGGAGTACATTGTCGAAATTGTGCATAACGCATATTTAAATCCGGGTACTGCAATTGTCTTAATTTTAGCTCACTGGATTTATTCTCTTTAATTAATTATTAGGGCAATGGAGAAAAAATGGATTGAGCTAAATGGGGTTAGCTAATTGAGAATTCACCCCATGGCGTAATTTCACTGTGGTTTGTTTGCAACATTCTTTCTTAAAACCTGACCTTTAAAGCCAGTAGTGATGTTTGAGTATCATCATGGCCACCTCACGCTCCAGTATACCCTCAAGCAGAAAGGAGAGAAAAGTGATCCCAAAAGACCCACAGACCTAGTCAGACGATTTGGAGGGATTGTTCTGACCAATGCAAACATGAAGGAAGAGGAAATATGCCATTCCTTAATTTCACACTATAAAACTGAAGTATTTGGTTAGGACGTATGGGAATGATAAATGAGCATTTGCTCAAAGGGCACCAACGACGTCCAAGATTGGAGGGTTTGCAAGGCACGAGTTTAACAAGTCTTGAGAACAATGAAACCTTTCTTCAACGACCACTAACGTGAATGTCAATAGTTGAGTACCGATAATTATACAGTTGTGTTTCATGACCTTAACTTATTGCAACTTTATAACAATGCAATATTTCTGCAAAATAACAGACTGGGGGTGCATAAAATAATGCAAGTACCGGTACGATTATTAATAGTCTGGCAATAGAATATGTTGGAAGAGCATCTTCAAGATCTTCCCTGGTTAGCAAACTCTCCAGATTTAAAATTTTAAACTGCAGCTGGAAGATTCCTTATACATGTATGTGAAAGCTAAAAATTGTTCTAAAGGTGCAAACCTGCATGTTCAAAGAGTTCTACCCAGAATGTTATAAAGCTTGAACGAGTCAATTCAAGGAAAGATTGAGGGAGACTATCAAGGGCAAAACATCCAAATTAAAGAGAAGACATGTACATGTATCTTAAGTGTTTACATCATTTTCTAAAATTCCTGTATATACGTAGGACGTTCAATTAGGGGGTTGTCCAATTCGAACAAAACTGGATTAGAGAGGGGTAGGGGTAAAAAGGTCAACTTTTCGATGGACGTCGAATATGCACAGCCCCAAAGTCAACACAAGAGCTGACGCTTCGAAAATTGATTAGTTCTGTAAACAGACAATTTTTTCTGAAGATAGTGGTGCCTTCTATCTCAAAATCTGGACTGCTAGTGATTTCTATTGAAATTAGCCGAACACTTCAGCATCTCATATAAATCCCGCTTCGGATTTTCTGGTATTTCCCTGTCCCCTTCCCAGTCGGCAGTTTTTATGCGAAATTCGTGTAATCAGGCTGTTTGATTGACTCGACAAAGGAAATGCCATGAAAGCGTCTTCAATATTGATCGTCCATTTTTCCAGCACGTAAAAAAAAATTTCGAGGATCTTGTACACCGTGCCATTGGGCACAGACTGGACTCTAGATGCGCAATGGCCTAATAACAAAAGGGAAGGGAGACGGAGCAGAAGGCATCAAAATCCCCATTTGATTCTATTTGGCTCAGTTCCATCACCAACTTTACAATAGAGTGTGCACCCCAACAAAGCCGCGACTATATTAGAAACCTATGATCAAAATCAATCCGAGCTTCCATCACCCTCACCCCAAAATCCCCACCGTCCCTCCTACACCAGTCAAAAATAAAGAAATTCAAAAACCCATGTAAAATGGGTTCAATCGATGGATAGCCAGTGACATTCAGTCAGAACCCTCAATTGAAAATGGCTAATCAGCAGAGCTGAAAATTTCAATTATAAAATCCGGCTTTTAAAATGGCTGTGGCATTTTTTTAGGAGAACGATGATGGACAATGGAACAGGAAGACCATAACATCAATTCAAATCGAGAAAATAGACTGTACGTGCTGTTTGTATGTTTGTCGATTGAATGATTGCTTGGAGAAATATCGTCTTTCAAATCAAATCACAAACCGCATTTGGGATGTGGTATTTGCTTTGGATCCACCTGAAACCAACACTTTATCCAACTAAACATTTGTTTGTAAACTGTGTTTTTAAAGAAAACTTGCTTTTGGACACGTCAAGTATTAGATGTAAAACAAATTAAAATATCGATTTGAGGATGATTTGCTCGACATTTGACAGTTTTTACTTCCGAATTCCACTGAAGTGTAAATACACTGTACAAATGAATCGTGCAGCGACTACGAATATGGCCCTTATACAGGCTATTCGTATAAGCATTAAAGGGATTCGTTGCCAAGCCTGGTTTTTATATTGTCTAGACATGTAAGAAATGAGTATAAAATAATTGACATGAGAAAAGTAGGTGAGTCTGACAACTGAGCTTTGATTTGCATTAGATTTATGCATGCTTCAATGTTGTTTAGTGATAAATGAAGTAAAAACAACACTGAATCGTAAAGTCGCTAATTAAATCACTTGTACGCTATCTGAATGTAACATACTGTATATGAATTGGAATGAGTCAAACAAAACCGACTGAATTATGACACGGTAATTGTAACAATTGAGGAATTTCAATACCCATCTGTCCTCCTATGTTGCTTTCAAAAACTATTTGCAAAAATACACTTTTACCTCCTTAATGTTTACACCTGCGCCTAAAATTGGGCAACGTTCACCTAAATTGAACTGTGATATGCGCGATAATAGTACGAAATCGCAATAGTGGATCTAAAGCCTAGTGTTCATTTTAATTTTAGACAATGTATTCAAACTTGATGCGACCCAATTTGTTCAAAGTTATTTTGAATTTTATTTATTTAATGGGATGTTCAGCATTTCATTATTATTTTTTAATGTTATGTTAGGCGCTCAGCTATTAATCAAATTATTTTCGATCAAATATTTACAGCTAAATTTTGTAAGTACAAGAAGTGAAGTTATCCTTTGAAAAATGTTTTCATGAAGGCATCGAAAATCACCAATGTGATTTTTTTTTGGCCTCAATAAACACCAAAGTTCTCATTTCGAAGCGATGCATGGTAGTAATAAAAAGTACATAGCGCATATAGGGCCGTATCGATGCACATTTTAATGATATATTTTTCCTGAACCACGTAATTAAATTACCAAAACAAGAACATTGCAAAGGGAAGGCAGAACCTCCCTCTTGGCTTACGAAGTCTGGATGTAAGGGATTTTCCCTCGAAGGCATCGAACGTGAACTCATTACAAAAATTTCGAGTTTAAGACTGCATGCTATATATCTATTGGCGATAAAAAAAATTCCATTACCTAAAATGACTTTCAGTTGCTCTTCAGAGTAAAATTACGTTTATGGTATAATGAGAACCTGGCTTGAATTCTTGATGTTCAACGAGCACCAAATTATCGACAAACATACAATCGCAGTACCACGAAAGGGTCATTTCCCATTATAGAAAATATCATCATGACAAATTCTTATTATCTGCACCTTAATTTTACAACAAACTTGTGTCATCTGAAGTTATGGCTGACAAATCACATGCATGACAACGTGTTCATACAGTAGGTAAAAATGAGAATTCGGCTTTGCATATTTTTGCATATTTTATCCTTCGTCAAATATTTAAGTTCACAAATCTGCCACTTCAAAACATAACGATCCATAAATTCAGTCACCAGACCTAAACTAATTAGAAGCACTATTCAAAAAGGTAGAGAATGCTCGTTAATTTTATGGAAACTTGTACTTTTAAGATCTGAGACGACCAAATGTCTTGAAAACCAATCACAGCGTCTTCCATAAAAATAAATGTTCGCAGAATTTTACAGAAACTTAGACTATAACTGCTACTTAATTACACAAGCAGTGCTTTTGACTAAATTTCCTTTGTGAGAACTCAGTCATAAGCCGCTTTGCCATGACTTAATGAAAGCCTCCACCCGACGTCATAGATTAGTCATATCATGCGTTGTTTGCATTGTATGACAAAATCAAGTTTGCTTGGTTTGGAACAACATTTCTACAAATCCTCCAATTTAAGAGGATTAAGGAAAATCTGCATTCACATTGGTGGAGTTTTGTAATAGTAACCTTTACGAGGATAAATTAGTTAACAACCCAGCTGCAATTTTTACAAACAACTTCAAGTTCCAAGAACCTACAAAGTGGCAAATCAACTGGCAAATTTTGGCCAAAAACTGCCAAACGACAAATTCGACGCGACAAAATGAAAACAAATTAAATGGCATGTTAGCCATTGTTTGAAGACTGATGAAAAGGAAATTGCATTACTGAAAGCATTAAGAGTAGACGATGTTTCCACAACGACATCTACATGACGTATTCAATTGTCCCACAACAGCATGCTTAAAGACCTGCAACGAATGTCAACCAACAATCAATATGGATTCGCCATCTAATAAACGTTAATTCAATCATGCCCTGCTGAAACGTCATTTAGCACTAATAAAAGAGAAGCTGGTGGCATCATGAGGTGCATTGAATAGCAGTTCACAAAAATTGTAGGATATGAAATTAGTCATTACTTGGCCGAAACAACTCGTTCAAAAAAAGAATTAATAAGTTTATTTGCACCAGTAGTTTAGCAGTTTTTCTTTTTTCCTGTTATTCTAGTACTCAACATACTTGAGGCAGGTATACAATATTGTAAATTCAATTTCAAACGTTATTAAGAGTTCATTCCGGATTATTGAAAACAAAACATTTCAAACGAATATACATGTATGTACATGTAGGTGTTTCTGCTCAAAGGAAATTACCATTCCAATAGTTTTCTTGGACATAAATGCTATGCACGAATTGGAAGTTCGTCATATTTGAATTTATCAGAAAATGGAAGTGGGACATCGGTCATCATTTGAGCATCGTTGTGAGGAAGTAGAAGTTTATTTATCCCTCATAAATGTCTCTTTTTGAGCCATTTTAAATGGAGTTTTGCTGCGACCCAAGGTAACGAGATTTAGGAAAATGTCACCGCAATAAAATGAATTGAATGGTTTATTTCCGTTGGTATTCTAGGCATGTCAATCGTATTTCTTTTACGCTTAAGCAATAACCATTCAAGAAATCCTATTTATTCACTTTAATTTTACAACTGGGAATAGACATTTTACTTGAAAAATGAGGCCGTCTGTAGGCATAAAAAGCCTAGTTTCGCAATATGCCCCTTGATACCAAAATGAATCATAAAGAAACGTCGCTGAATGCGTCGCCCAAGTCGATTTATGCTATTACAATGAGATATCAATGATTAACATTTTAAAGGGATTCCCCTCTAAGCTTATTCTGAAGAACTTCATCCTAAGCTTTGTTTTAATGCTCTTAAAAACGAATATTAAAAATATTCTTATTATACGAATCCAATGTCAAAGCCAAAGCTATCATTAATTGCGGATAATTTAACACAGATGCACTTCCATTCATGATCATAGTATTTAAATTCATTTAGTTTTACGAATACTCTCGTTAGCATCAAATACACGTATGAGCAGGGATGCAATTCCCAAAAATTGGATTTTATATGCATTAACCTGATCATTGCAATGAAGTTAAACTCTGGACGTACATGTAAATGTAGTTAAATTAATCTAATTCAATTTGACTGAAAATCTCCCTGTGATGCCCAAACATGCATGTGCATTAATTAAGTAGAGGCTTATAATGGAAATGGATGAATCGATCGATTGAGGTTGCTTAATCATCGATGTATTGCGAGACCGGCGTATCCAAGAAGGCTGAGCCAAATTAGCATGGAGCGCAGGATTGTTCGAGCATGAATCCTATAATTATCCAGTCAAATGTAACCCATGTAATAAAATACCCTACCGAGCATTTATTTGACAAGCGAAAGTCAAGTGGAAATAATTTGATGTATTTTACAACTGACGAATAACAGCAAATAACTTTAGAGCGCAGTAATCGTTTAATCTTCCTCAAATATAATTTCCTCACCCCTTTACACATTAGGAGTCACAATGAATAAACGCCACAGGAGCTTTGGCTCACTTTAATGAAGATTTAGCTTCGCCACATTGGGATATAAATGTAGAATACAACTCCTTAAAATGCTTCGTTTTACAATTCTTGAACTAGAAATAATTGTATAGAATCCGTCTTTAAGAGAACTGAGAATAAGCATTAACTTTGGCAGTAAACCTATGCTTCATTCGTACAATTCGTTTTAGTTTTTATCAATTTTCTAAAGGATTGTTTGTGGTTGGTGTTTTCAGCATACGGACCACCCACGAAGTAAGATTGCTTTTGATATTTCGATGCCTGTCAAATCAGCAATGTTCAATGCAAAATATTGTTTGCATGCAATAGCAATATGCCAGTAAGAAAAAAGGAGAATTTTAACTTTCCATATGCATGTACAAATATACAAGACGTGAATCTAAATAAATGCTAACGAAATCCTCAGAATAAGTTTTTCAACAAAACATATTGTTGGTCGATATTTGCAAGCTTAACTGTAATTCTGCAAGAAATAAAGCATAATACCCAGTGAATCCTCTCCAGCGCAAAACTGAACGTTTTTGCCTTAGCATTTTGCCAATAAAAATTGCTGACAATGTTTTGATAAGACCCTCTTCAATCCAGCAAAAAAATCATATTAGATTTATGTATTTCGTATTCAACAATATCCATGGTGATCTTACATTATTCGTATTGCAGCAAACTTCAATTCAAGATTTCAATTTGAAGTCAGCATATATTGCTATGCAAAGGAGCGTTGAGCTGTCAAACCTTTGTTTTCGGAAATGAAACGATAAGAATAAACTGTCGAAAATACATTAACACACTATCCTAATTATGGACAGGATTTCTAGAATTAATTGCTTGGCTAAAGCGACTGCTTTAAGCTCGGAAATATCTCCGAAAATAGAGTACTCTGTAAACTTATTTGGCTGGAAGTAAAACTGATAGATGAATACAGCATAGTCTATGCCTTTATGCAGCTTTATTCTGCCTGCAAGCTCGTTATGCAAGCAGAGCTAAACAATTTATTGTATTTGGTTGCGTGATTTTATAGCTGAATCGACGATTGATTCAACTTCACAGAAGATATGGCAGTGCATCAATCAAGGGAAATGCGATCTCAAACTTACCCAGATTAAACAACAGATTATTTAGCATGTCTCGAAGTAGTATCTCAACTTACAGAGTGAAATTTTAAACGTAATCCAGGGTCATTAGCTAATTCAAGTTTTTTGAATCTGCTAAAAACCGAAATCCCAAATAGCCGTACCCTTTCAAATGACTAACTTTGAAAAAAATTGTTTGTGACAAAAATGTTGATGTTTCTGGGCTGTTAATTTTCATTTCAAAAAGGCGAAAATGAAATCATTCAATAATACTTCTTTTAATAGATCCTTTAACTCAAATTATATGGGAAGTTGATATAAAAATATATTAAACCTACCAGAGGTGACGGTTTATACTCTAGCGTTTTATCTATCAAAAGCGATAGGTAATTCTGTATACAATGTGACATCAATTATTGAGAACCACCAAAAATAAGCTATTTTACGTGTACATGCTTCTGTTAAAGACATGTACTATTTGCACCGAAAATCAGATTCAATAACAAGATTTGAAGATTTTTTGCTTCTTTAGCATTTTTTACACTCATTTCAAAATGGGAAAATGAATTTGCACTCAACATTACTTGCAATAGATCCTGGCAACATCGCTAGCATGAAAATAAATATGAGTGCATTTTAATCTAATTGCGCCAACGACAAGAATTTTTTAGGATTTTGGTTATGATTTTCGCATGATTTCTTTTCTTTACACCACCGATTATAATTGCACGATGCATTCAGAAACGTCCCAAAGAAAACGGCGAAATTATTTTGCATTTTGTGTAAAACGCAATCAAATAAATGCATTTCCTGTCACTTCGTCACCGCCCAGAAACGGTTTTATTTAATTATTATTGACTTTCTGGCAGCATTTATACAAAGTCGAAGACTTTCGGATACAGTAACCTAGGATTCCACTTATAAGGATTCTGCGTTTTGGTGTGTATGGGAGGCTACGCTGGCAAATACAGTAGCTTTACAAATACAAAAACGTTTCAAGTTTGAAAGCAGAAAATAAGGAAAAAAACATATAGGGTATTAAATACTCTATTGCTAAATTATCAGCAGACAATCGAGCAAAAAAGTCGATGGAGGAGATTTAAGTTAACTTGAATGCAGCTTTAAAATAGTAATTATTTTTCGATAAATTTTCCTTTTAATTGCACAAAATTTTTAAAGAAGACCATCAAAAAACCTTTACAAATAAAACGAACGGCAATTTCCTTCTAATTTAAGCCAAATTAATGCCACTCTGCTAAATGGCAAAAAGTAGGCTAGCAGTTTTAAAGCCCATGGGTCTTGATTTTGATGAAATTTGCCAGAGAATGTCGCCGTAAATAATTAATTTCTCATCCTGAACTCATTTTGGGACAACAACAACAATCTTCTTGAATAAATAGTGGAAGACACAATCTCCCAAATGATCTACACCATACATTAATCACAAGGTAAATCTCTATGAGGTTTACTCGGTTCGCTGCTTAATGCAACTGCTGGCCTGATTAAATAAGAAGAGCGTCTTAAGATATTAGAAGCTGAAATTCATCAAAATTAATGTGGGTATTAAATATTGAACGCGAAAAATAATGTCGCTGTAGGTTTTTTGCCTGGTTTTTACTGAACAACATCATGCTTGGAAAACTGATAATTTTTTTAAACCCTTTAGCATTCCTTTAAAGCACTTTATTAGTACATGAAACGAAGAGGCCACTTGATGATTTTTCGCCGGAAATTCCAGCAAGTTATCTGCGATAACATTACCAGAATTTGCACGTAATTTCATAGCTAAAATCTATTTCATCCATTTGCCGAAAAACACTAATAATGCATTTCTCCCATCAACTGGTATTAAGAGATATGTGTGGTTTCTATTTCATCAGTAGGAGGAACTTCTGACAGTCAATCAGATAGAAATGGCGCCTCAGCAAAACGAAATGAGTTTATTTCTCGACACAAAAAAGCTCCTAGATTTCCTTACGGAAATCCAAGATCTTCTCAAGAAATTGATGTTTTTTGTTCTGTGGTTGAAGCTGGGATTACTTTATTTTGCTCTCGTCTATGTGTAGGAAGCTGAACTAGTGTAAAGGATGTGCTTTTTAAAAGAAGGTTGGAATACAGTAAGGCTTATATGCGACATACATACAGAATACAATCCGCTTTTGCGCTGCAAACGCTGGCTGAGAGTTCTAGAAAACTGATGGGTTTTCTTGATGAACCATCTAGATTTATTACTAACTCTAGAGCAATTTTGAGGCCAGTTTTAAAGACGAGATTTCGTAAAGAGGCATTAGACGAGGCTCAGAGCATTAACACTCGTAGGAAACTTCGTATGGCAACAGTTTCGATATTTTTTTACTGCTTGCCATCTTAACACCAATGGTGGATTTCCTAAGCGTAAGGAGAAGCCACAGTTTAATAGACAGGATTAGAAGTCGAAATACATATTGCATATTACACTACCAAATCAATAAGATCTGACAAGAAAACCAAAAATTGATATACAGGGTGTCCAAAAGTGACTGCAGTGATTTCGCGAATTTTTGGCGGTCATACTATTATAGTTATGATACTCGGGTTTGATAATATCAAATAAATTATCTCCCGAAGTTTTTTTTTCGAATTTTATGGCGGTGAAATCTTATCACCTTTTGCCGCTGGAGGACATTGAGCTGTAAGATGGAATCTTCAAAAGTCGTTGCAGTGGTTTCGTGAATTTGTTTGCCGTTTTATTAGAGATATGATGATAGAGTTTGATGATATCAAATGAGCATCTCTGAAAGCTTTGTTTGACTTTTTCCGTCTTCCATCGCTAGAGGACGCTTAGTTGGCATCTTTACCACTGGAAAATTCTAAAAACAACTTCAAAAGATGCTTGTTTTATATCATTAGACTTCATCATTACATCTCTAATAATACAGCCGCAAAAAATTCACGAAACAGCTGCAATGTACACGAAATTGCCGCAATCATTTCCTCCCCATTTCCGCAGCTTAGCGATTTTTTTGTGGACGTATTATTAGAGTTATGGTAATCGAGTTTGATGATATCAAACAAGTATCATTCGCAGTTTTTTTTTTTTGGAATTTGACCATGGTGAAGTGTTTCTGCTTACCACCGCTAGAGGGTGCAGACTCGTAAAATTGCATTTTTCCACTCGGCGCCCTCTAGTGGCTTAAGGCGGAAACATTTCACCGCAGGAAAATTTCAAAGAAAACTTACAGAGATGCTTGTTTGATATCACCAAACTCGAATACCGTATCTCGAATTCAACAGCCGAAAAAATTCACAAAATGGAAGGGGAATAGTTTTAAAACTGGATCTTTTTAAATTATTTAGCTTGCCAGGGCACCAAAGAAATAATATTAATAATTAAGAGACTGCCGTAGGCAAACATTTTGAAAATTACAAGAAATAGTGGATTTTTGGTGTATTAATATTAATAACGATGGCAACAGTAGTGGTTGAAATCACTAGATCTCAAACACTACATTTTGAGGAGTTTTTTAAACTATAAAAAAATTCTTCATAGTATCGGAAACACCGTAGGCGAAATTTTTTTATCATAAATAAAGCATTTTTTAATAAGTTAATTGGTAAAGTTAATAAAACCTAAACGATAACAATACTAGACAGGACATTATCTCTAACGTCTCAACTGTAGTAAAAGTCTACAGTGTCTGCAACACAGTGCTTCTCGCTCTTTTTGATAATAAATTGAGAAAATGCGATCGTCCATTGAAATCCAAATGGTAATTTTTTTATTGACATTTCTTTGAAGGCACATTTCTTTCAAAGAAACGTCTAGAGTTAAATTTAAAGAACGAATGGCATCTAATTTTAGATTCCTCCATGCAATAGCTTGGCATCTAAAATTCACACATTCAAAATATTGATTAGGCACAAACGTATAAAGTTCTCAACTCAATGCATGTACTGTTGATTTCGTCAAGTTTTTAAAGGAATTCAATATTTTCGCTTTGGCATTGTGTTACCTACACACAAACTGCAAACGTCGAATATGGCAAATTTTGACTGGACATCGATTTGCAATTAGCATTCAGTGTATAATTTAGAGTTCGATCATACCATCATCGTTATGATAAAAACGAGAATGATTTGCTAGATAGGACGTTGAATTCTCCTAAAAATTCCGTAGTCAATAAGCAAACAAAGTCGACAAAACATACCGTAGTGGAAATGCGGCTATAACTTTGGTTGTCTGATGTAAAAATCCATTCAATGCAAAAAGTTTATGGGAACTTCGCAAGCAATTAACTTTTTTGTGGGTGCTGTAAAATTCCACTGAATTCCACAGCAGGCAGTAAAGCGCTAGAGTGCCTTAACTTTCAAGTGAGAAAATAAATCGAGGTTATTTCTTTTTTCTTTTTTTTACAAGTTACAAGCACGTGGATGAGTAGACAGATATTAAGATGGCGATATATTCCTTTCAGTCCACCGTTTTAATTAAGGTGTAAAATTTATTGCAACGAAGTATTACGAGTCTGCTGCTATGTAGATATGGGCCAACTACAGCTGAAATTTAATTTAACTTAATATTAATGACCAGCGGGTTATAAATTCAAAGAACCAAAAAATAAACGCAGGGTCTCAAATTTGTGGTTCGGGTAGAGAAAAGTGTTAAAATTGTGAACAGAACATTTATATTTCAACTTTACTTGTATTCAAGAATAACACCTGAATTTATGACATTAAGAATTTGTCCATTGTATTTTATTATTAATTTTTGTGTGTTTCTATTGCGCTTAACTTAACTAACTTAACAATGCTATTTGATTCTGCTGCCCCTTACCTTCAGGCAATCACTGTCAGCCTACGAGCCGTTAGGAGAAGCCCACTTTCATATAGTGTCTAAGCAGAAGCAGGGACAATATCAAAGTTCATCTACATAGCGTATAAAAAGAAAGGTGTGATGGTCTGTAAATTAAGCTGGTGTTTGAAGACATTTGAAAAACAGTCACGCCCCTTTCATAAACCACTCAATCATAATGCATATTAAAATAAAAAAATACTTGCAAAGCAGGCCTGTTGTGCTCATTTTTCGCACACCAGTATCACTAATTTCAGTTTCACGATTGTGCTTCTAATGGCAATGTTGGGGTTTAGATATCGCCTACATGTAACAGCTTGTCATTATCTGGTGCTTTTACTTTCATGAGTTACCAGCTGACGTAGATCTCTCCAATCACTAAACGAGCATTCATCTGCATATGAAATACGTGCAAGATCAGTTCATTGTTAACTTGTTTGGGGGCATGAGGGGTATTACCAGGCACTTGCCGTTTCATGTCGAGCGGCATCTACATTGTTGTTGAGGCCTACATTCTATTGATCTCGCACATCATTTCTCATTTGGAGGAATAAATTTATGATAAAAACCTGAACTTTTACAATTCTGACGCCACTTTTAACTTCACCTATAAATTCCCTATCAAAATATGTCACGTTAAGACATCCTCAGTTAAGTCAGTTAAGTTAACCCATCCTCAGTTAAGTCATGGTAAACAACTCCACTTGCCTAATATTCAAGAATTGCATTTTATCCTAGCTGTCGCAATGTATCCTGTTCATGTTTTAGTTTTTTTTATTTATTCCAAATGGAAAAGGTACTTGAAGGTTTACATAGATAAACCCTTATTCAAAACCCAACTTGTACAATAAATATTTAAAAAGGAACCGCACATTTAAAAAGGAGTTGGTTCCCTTTTCCTTTCTTCGTTTTTTGTGTCTTTGATGCCTTATAATCTAACCTAAAATGTAATTTCCTAATTTAGTTCACCAGAAGCCCACTTTCTCATAGTGGCTATTGTGGAGCAGGGCATATTTCGAATTACCGCCCAAAGAAGGACAAACGTATTGCCATACCAGTAAGAGTATCAAGTATTTTGCATGAAAAACGTATTCCAGGTAAATATTAGACGAATAAAGTGAATGCGATGAAGTTAAGTCAGTCTAAATTTAATTCTTTATTAGTATGAATCTACTGTAAAGTCTTATTTGTAAATAAAGTTAATTCTGCTAAATTTCTGCTTTATGGGAAAACACGTATGGATCTGAAACGAGTAGGAATGTCTGCAAATTTTAATAATTTCACCATTCAACGTGGAAATTATTCAATTTAGATAAAGCAAAAGGTGAAGAGTAATTTAGTCTACTCCTGAAATTAAGATTCACGCACGAACAGTAGGGTTTTACTTAGATTAGGCAATCAGAGTGCCCAATAAATTACGCGAAACGAGGCTTTTATGCTAATAGTAGGGTCACATTTTACCGTTACGCTTCGAATCGCCGCTTTATGAGACGGTATTTCGCCAAAATATTCATGTAACGGTTGCTTTCGTCCTGCAGAGTGTTATTATGTCATTAAAGCCCATGATAATACTACGACAATCCCATTTCTCCAACCTACATTTTGTAATCAAATTAACCCTAAAAATCCTAAATACTGTATCTCTCGTTTGAGCCAAGTCAGTTAAGTTTGCAAATGGGAAAAACTGGATGGATTCGAGTGTTTTAAAATCATTTCGTGCATAATTTCTGGTCAAATAGCCGATGAAATGTTCAAGTCTATATGCATGGTTAGAAAATCAATAGCAATCCATTTAGAATCAGATTCGATAGGGACTTAAGATTTCAAAAGTATTAATAGTCACTGAATGTCATACAATCAAACAATCTTATAGCATAAAACTACCACACCACACACAGATGGACAATTTAAAAGCATGCTGGCGAATCAATAAAATGTGCTAGAAGCAAAAGCTTAAAAGCATCAAAGAGGAATGTACGAATTCCCAAAAATTAGTCAACCCTCCCCTGTTTCATTATGAAATTAGGTCAGGTAAAAATGCTAAATATTTATCGCATTCTCATTTGGTAATTGCATTAGATTTTCCCCGCAGATGTAATTAGCAATGCCACCGTTAAGATAATTACAACTTTTATGAAAGGCTAATGAAGTATGTGATGGATTATTTCATAAATCATAGACGTAATTACATGTACAATTCTAATTCACGTGCATGTGCAGTACACGTTGATCTTGATGAAACCAAGCTAATTTTCATCTTAGCCTCATTTAGTTTCGGAACATTTAGCAAGTTGCTCTATTTCCAGAATTGTCACCAGGTGTTTGTTCAGCATCACATCAGAGAAAATGGCAATAGAAACAAAACCTGGATTTATACAAACATAAATTATAGAATTTTTTGTAGCATGAGATCATGTGCGTACACTTATATACCTCGTATATAACCGGCTCGAGCTAAAGCAGGCGTTTTCTTACATAGTAAAAATTGTATTTACTTCCTTTCGTGGAAATTTGCTTCAAGTTATTCAAACAATTTATATGCAGTTTTAAAGCTTATGATCCGCTGATTTGCGCAACGCATCTGTTGTGAGATTGGATAACTTACATGTATATATGCATAGTGCCCAAAATCGTCAAGTGCAAAAAAAATTGGAGATTACATTTGTGAAAATTGGGATCTTAGTAACAGAGTAGCAATTAACCAAAACATTTAAAATGTGCTAAATCGATTAACGATTTTTAAATTAAATAAATTACCGTAACTATCTCAAGTGAATCTCCTGACGAAAATTCTCAAAGTGTAAAAGACTGCTGCAAATTTCGCTATCTTAATTGACAATAAAATTTTCAAGCCAATTAATTTCAGATTTAGGCTTTTCTAGTCTTTGATGAGATTTTGGAATTCATAAATGTAGATACATTGTGCTACACCAATACAACATTAAAACCAAATTGAATGCTATTTGATGATACGCAGCCACTACAAGAATAAAGCATTAAGACAACTTTGAAACATGGTGGATTTCTTTGGATTTTGGATCGCTGATGACAGTTTGGATGATATACGCAGCAACTACAACAAAACAGCATTGTTCTTTGATAATGGTGTGGTATTCACATACGTAGGCACTACAGCGATAAAACTAAGTCAACATTGAAACATGTTCCATTTCCATTTCTTATAATTTTAGGTCGCTGTGGTATTATACACGCAACTACTAGAAAACCAAAATAACATTGTTCTTAGATAACAGTATTCATATACACAGCTAATACAACAACAACAACAAAAATTGTATGGTAGTTTGATATTAATGAATGCTTCTATTGATTTTAAATAGCTTTGATATTCATGTACGTAGGCACTACAGCAATAAAACATTAAGACACCATTGTAACATGTTCTACTACGATTTCTTAGGATATTAGATCGCTTCCCAGCGTTGCAAAAATGGCACTGAAGTTGTTCACCTTTACATTCGTTGTAAACGCATTTGAACTACATATAATTCAATTATTCTCCAGTCTTTCGTATAAATGGTACTATTATTTTTGTTAGAATTAAGTTATTTTTTAGAAATCCGTGCATGCAGATGGCACCGACACAGAGCAGACGGTAGAGCAACCTGACCGAAGAAAAAGGGGAACACAGTATAGAAAATTCTCTGAAAATGTGAGCAGCTTCCGTTCCGACCCAAGCATCTCTGGCGTCGAAAGCAGGCGTAGAGTGAATAGTAAACCTCTGGTGACCAATTCGCGTAATGACATCGTCACGACCTGCTGCATAACATATGCCATAAATATGCCATTACACGGTTGCCCTTAAACTATAAGTAGTCTGCATGGCTACACTCGAGCAGAGCCATACATGCAAAATGGGAGTTGGAAATGATGGATCAATACACCCTAGATGGGGGACTATGCCAGTTCTCTGAGGAAAGAGTAGAGAGGATCGTCTGAGCAGTCGGAATTATCCATCTGGTTGCCTCTGATAAGGTCAGCAGCGAAACCTTGAAAGGGCAAACGAGAATTGCAACACCAAAGGACAATGAGCGCCCAAGACTTAGCCACCAAATTAAGCAGCCTGAAAACGAAATGTGAGAATTTTGCATAATTTATTCATAATTCAGCGTACGCTTGTACTGCATACGCGGAAGAGAAATTCCCTCAAAGTCCTTATTTTTAAGAACTTTGAAGAAGAGCACGCAAATATGCAAATTGTAAGCGGTGCATTTCTTTAAATAAATTCTAAAATTGAAATTAGCATTAGACTAGAATTTTAAGACTATTTTGGACAAACTTCGATAGAGTCCTGCTTCAAATTTGAAACTTATTGAAGCAATCACAGTACTAAATGCATAACGAGCACCTGTATAACATAACATTCATAAAAGTAGGTCCCGTTAGTCACGTTAAAAAGTTATTTTCCAAGTCAGAATCATAAAATATAAGTTTTATCTAATTTTTGTTAGTACAATAATTAAATATTAAAAGTTGGTTCGGAACATTCATGTTGATTCAATAGTTAATTCACAAGCCATACAATATTATTTTTGTTGGTATTTATATTCATGCACACTTAAGCTATATTACGCGTAATACTTATATTTTAACTATTTGTCTAGTAGACAAGAATGACAATGTTTTGCGTCTTTTGTGTTTGACCTAACCTAACCCTAACAACATAATTTCTGATTTAGCTGTCCCCAACACCAGTTAATTACCGGCAGCCCAAGAGCTTGTTTTCATGCTGTCGGAATGTTTTTTTTATTTATTTTTATGCAATGTATGATTTAGCTGCCCCTAGTCGCCAGGCAATCACTGCCAGCCTAAGAGCCGTTAGGAGAAGCTCACTTTCGCAATTGTCTGTGCTGGAGCAGGGACTACACCGAAGTAAACCCTCTATATGCGGCAGTGAACATGCAAGATGTTGTCCGCAAAGTAAATGCTATTATTTTTTTGCAAATATGTAATTAGGTGCATTTATCAATTGACTATGGCAAAATCTTAGTAGGAAAGGAAGAAAATATGAAACATTGCGATAAAAACTTTCCGCCTATCCACGGCCCCAGATGGTACCGGCAAACTCAAGATTAGTATTGATAAGCTATAAATAAGATTTATTAGCTGTTATTATTGCTCGTAAATAAGCTGCTAAACCAGCTTAGCGAAAGCCGAGAAAGACGGAAAATGACTTTTTTGGCCCGACTTAATGATTGGATTAGGCCATCAGTCAGCATGACCTATGGATGCACTGACCACTGACAGAACCAGCCTGTCATTGGTCGCATTTTCTGCAGTTATTTTATGGAATATCGATGGGCAGATTCATCATGGATGATAAATGGACTTAAAATATGGCATTTAGGTCCGGCTAACGACCTAATGGCCAAGCAAGTACTTTCCCAATAATGCCTGCGTTAACGATTTTAGCCACGTGACCCTTTTCCGTCAAGGGTTGGGTATATCCCTTATCATTAATTTTGAATTCTAAGTTACTTATCAGTTTCAACTTTGCATGGCTGTCAATGAATGTGGCCGCTATAAGATGACAAGCCATTTTCACAGCATCTGGTGCATTTTTTAAAATAATCTAAAAATTCTAAGTGCTCTTATTATGTAAATTGATAATGTTGTTGTCAAAGGTGTCATTTTTCAAAAATGTAAGTTTGTTTCAGAACAGCAAGGAATGGTTAAACCAAATTGCCGATTTCGTTGAGAAACGTTTCAAGGCTTTGATTTTATAAGCTATTTAGAGTAAACAATTTGAAAAACTTTTGGAGAAGCACCTTATTAACTAGAGATATAATAATTTCTTTGAAAACTACGAAGAAAGCTTTTAACCATAGAAAGTGGTTGATTTACTCAGTAATTTCCAATACATGTATTCCAATTTTCCAGGAAACAGAAAAATGTGGAAATTAACATATTGTGACGTCAGTCAATGTAACAACACATCCATCAGCATTGAATCAACTATTTAAGCACAAAGCTCTTATTGCCAAAATTTCTTTGAAAACTTTAATGGTTGCAGTTGTTGTTAAGTGCATCTCTTGAGATGACTTCACCAAACGTATCTATAAATCAGGTGACCTCATCAGATATCAATTTGGTGCATTTCGTGTAGTGCTTATAGGCCTTAAGAATAAATCAAATCGTGGCACCATTTTTGGAGGCTCAGACATGATTAAAGGACTAGTGAAGCGGGGTTTTTCTGAAATTTTTATGATTTTGTATCCTGTCGGATGCATTTTCAAGACAAATGCATGCAACTTTCTCGTGACCGAATTAGTTGCGAATCTGCCTTTGGAGACACCCTAAGCCAGGGGCCCATTTCTAGTCAATAATGCAATTCTAACTACGAGATTGCTTCTATGGACTAAATTATTGACGATTAAAAGATGCATGATGTTGTGTTTTCCTCATTATAAATGCAGCTGTGAAGCATGATTTAATCCAACCTCTTTAACATTGTAAGCACATGCATTATCAGTGTTTTGGATAAGACAAAATAAAAGTTAACTTCGTTGTGATTGCTTTGGGAGTAAATGGGATGGATGCAACAAATGCTTGCCAGAAATAATAGACATTGGTAGACAAACAAGTCATGAATTGAACTCAACTGCCAGCAATACATTGGGAATTTTCAAATTAGAAGAAACACTGCACTCAATTCGGAAACGATAACATTCGTTGAAAAACCCAATATGCTATGGATGTGCAAGCTTGTTCTTGCATACAAAATTCATTAAACTGAAGAACAAATAATGGGTATGCATTATACAGCAGAACCTGTTTAAACTTACATGTATATCCTTGGGACCAGTGTTGAATATACGTTTAGAGAGGTTATTAGTTTGGACAGATTGGGGTGGACACCACAAAAGGAAACTTATCCAATCTTTTTTGGGGCACCAAATTTTACTAGTACATGCATGTATAGAAAGTCACTTCGTAATTTTCCCTTCGCGTCGGTTATTTTGGCGAATTTATTTTCTGTATTAAAATCTGCAGTATTAATTTTCAAGGGTTGTGGGACCAATAATTGAGTTATTGAGGTTGATTAGATCGAACAAGGGATCTGACATTAGCTTAGAGACAGTATTACTTTACCCAGGATTTGTTCAAATAGGTTCCACTGTACTTGTGGGCAGAATTCGTTAAACCCAAGCTCAAATATCCAAAGCAGCAAGAAGTGGTAACAAGCAAGCAACCACGCATGACAAGAGTGCAATCAATGATTGCCGAACTTTAGGGCAGCAATATAATTTTAGTTGGATTTATTTCAGCTTAAATTTTGCAGCCTCCAATTCCTACAACTTCTACTGAAACTGATGTAAATCAGAATAACGTCCTTTAATGCCATTCGTACTCCCAATGTGAAAAGTTTAGACCTTTGGATGTGCCTTTCGAAAGTTCGTCAATGTTTGGTTTCCAATATGAAATGCAAGCATGAATCAATTGGCTGCTATGCAAGCCCACGCCAGCCAGCTAAAAACAAATGCAATTGACAGAAAGGCTGCTTATAGGATTAAGAGTTTCCTCGCACACGAATACAATGGCTAGAATAAATAAATGAGCGAGCAACCGCTAGGCAGATTACTGCATACAAAGAAAGCACCGCCACCAACGCGATTCCTCTAAACAACCGCAAAATAAACGACTATCAAATACGGATAAAGCAAACGAACACGACCCTTCGGCCATAGTCAGTCAGTGGAAGAAATTTGCACGAAATACTAGATGACCATAGTCTTTCCTTGTTTACAAAAATTAATTTAAAACACTTGAGTGACGAGGAAGAAATTTAGAAAGAAGTAGAAGAAATATATTTAGTTTTTATATCATGGCAGTGTTGACTCTGCGCAAAACTCACGAATGCCTACAAATTGAAACACAGCTTATTCCGTTGTTATTCTCAGTCCTGATCTTCAGTGCATGAATCGATTCTCCTCCAAAGAACAAATTTAGACGGAGTATCGTTTTGGTTTTCATTTCTCTAGTTTTTATTTCGTCCATATACAGGCGGTCTTTAATAAAAGAAGATACGTCTATGCCTGGAATTTCAGACGAGCATTCGTTGTTTTGATTCTCGTTCACTTAATCAACTAAAGTGTTTTTAAGCTGGCTGACAAAAAACCCTAGAACCATTCGAGTATCGTTAATATCCATTTGTGCTTTTAAAACTCGTATTAACATGAGTCCCCAGAGATTAAAGTTTTAACTTTCCTGACTTTTCCAGGTTTTAAATCAAATTTCCCTGACCAGCCTGACCACTGAAAATGCAAAAATATAACATGATATAACAATGCTATATTGGTTTCCTCAGAGGTAAAATTTTAACTTCCCTGACTATTCCAGGTTTTAAAACAAATTTCCCTGACTATTGCACGTTTTAGAACAAATTCTCCTGACCATCCTGATCACTGAAAATGCAAAAATATAAGCAACGCCAAATTAAGGAATACTATATTTTAACATGGTCTCCCCACCCAGAGATGAAATTTTGAACGTCCATGACTTGTTTAGTTTTTATAACAATTTCCCTAACCACCCATCCACTGAAAATTCAAGCATATGTTCTTGTTTTTTCTATATGTAAATGACCTCCTGACTCCAGTGTGTGACCTTCCTCAGATTGGCCCTTCGATGTTTGCTTTCGCCGACGACGTTAAGTTTTTTAACAAATCTGATGATATTTTTGCTCGTGACCGTTTACAATTATCCCTCAATAGAGTGTCTCATTGGTCCCTGGAGTGGCAGCTTCCTCTAGCTGCTAACAAGTGTGTTTGCTTGCAACTTGGTAAATGCAATACAAAGCATTCTTACTTCTTAGATGGAGTTGAGCTGGAGGAGGTTTCGACCCATGGAGATCTGGGGGTTATATTTGACAGCAAATTGAAGTTTAATGCCCATTGTTCTGCTCTGGCCATCAAGGCAAACCAACGGTCATTTCTGATTTTAAAATGTTTCCAGTCAAGAGATCCAAATCTTCTCTGTAGAGAATTTTTGACTTTTGTTAGGCCTATATTGGAATATTCTTCGCCAGTCTGGTATCCGTATTAAAAAAAAACATGGATCTTATTGAGTCTGTTCAACGTAGTTTTACAAAAAGGCTCCCAGGGTTTCATGATTTACCATATCAGACTAGATTGGATCGCCTTGGTATCCAGAGCCTGGAATATCGTAGACTTTGGGCCGACTTATTACCGTGTTTTAAACTATTAAACGGACTGACTTTCGAGGGTTCACCAAACTTATTAAATCTTACACCTTCTATGAGACACC
>JAQGAF010001760.1:0-27839 GCA_034687865.1 Kryphioiulus occultus
CAGTGGCGCCACCATGCGGCGGGTACGATCAAGTGTGACCAGTCTATTATTCCATTAGTTTCCCTAGGATAGGGATAGGGATATGGGATAGGGATAAAATACGCGCACCAAACAGTGGCACCACAACGCAAATTGTCCGGGAACCCGCCAGGCGGGCGTGACTTACTACTGATGACCAGCCGCAAAAAAAAAATGACGGTCGTCCAAGCGCGTGCCACGCGTGGATTAAGGGGGCGATAAACCCCTAATCCCAACCTATAGAAGTAACAGAGATACGTCAAAAGCTAATTTTTTTATCCAACGTTGAATTATCTTTGACCACAGTTGCAGTAAAGCCTCATTGTTTCATGGAATTTAAATTTTCAGCTTTAAATCCCCCCTACCACATGGTATTCATTTACTGATTGTAGGGTACTGAGTTGAATTGAATTGAATATCTTATCGTAAAGCCACGGGCTCACATCACGATATGTCACGAAAAATACATCTACGAAATGTAATTTAGGCTAACAAGTATTGCAATACATATAGTACACGTAAGTAAGAGTATACATGCACTTGTGTGAATTGTTGTTTTCCCTGTAATTCAACAATCGAAAATTGCGATTTCGTTCTATTCAGAAACCGAAACGCAAATGAGGGTCAAGTGCGTCGAAACGTCAGCCAAATGAGTCAGAGGTCATCACCAAAAAAATTAATGGTGCCTTAATAAAAGAACGATTGCGGCCACCCCCACGCAAGAAAATCGATTGAAATTCCCCTCACGATGGAAATTTAAAACAACTGCTTGTTAATTGAAAACATCTTCGCACAATAATTTGGACAGAGACAATAATAAAAACAATAAAAAAGCATATGCCGAAAATCACCCAGAATGCATCGCGGCGGGCGTTCGAATTATGGTATGGGGTCGTAAAAGTGCCAGGAAGGAAAAATACAAATATTTGCACTTCCGAAGGCAAGGATAGTAGGCCTACGTGTGGAAACAAGATGGCGTTCTCGAGTCACATTCTCGAGTTTTTGATCAGCGCCATCTATGATAAAATACTTGCAATGGCGCCATCGAAGAAAAATGGCGCCCAGAAATCCATGTATGTTCTTTCTAGCAATTTCATTGGTTTATTACTGAATAAAGATAGGGTTCAGAACCTTAATATGTACATGTACATGTATTTGACCCAAATTTGTATTTCGTGAATCAATCAAAAGCAAAAATTCCATGACTAGTGTAAATTTCATCTTTTCCATGACTTCTACGAATTTCATTTCATGAATTTTCCAAGACTTCCATGACCGGAATACACCCAGATGCAAATACATATATTACTGAAACAATATGGCGTCCAGAGATTCGCGGTTTTAAATTGACTGGAAATGAGTCGTCCATTTATTACAATTTATTCAACTATGGTCATCAATTTACTACTGTCCCAAAATGGCGTCTAGAGATTCGCATTTTTGCACTATTTGCCAATTGTCATAGATTCTTGCATTACTTCAGTTAGTTAGTTGATCATTTATTACTGCAACAAAATGGTGCCTAGAGATCCCCAGTTTTGCATTATTGGCCCATGCGTTATGCATTTACAAAATGGCGCCCAAAGATTCGCAGTTGAGACCACGCCCACACGCCGAACTCTAAGGATGTCCAGGCCATCTTTTCCCCTTCCAACAGGGGGCGGTTGTTCGGATCCCCTCGTTTAATTGAATTAGGAGGGGGTGGGGGTCGCAATTTTTAAGGGGTCCCCCTAAGGGTGGACGAGCGAGGAGAGCACACGCCTTGGCCCAGCAGCCAAATATAAATTTCAACTCGTTTTTTTTCCCTCCTATCTCTCACTTTAGGAATAATATTAAAAGTGGAATAATCTTGGCTTCATATCTTAAGTAGGAAAGCAATGAGTTAACGTCCGGCCCCCTAAGCCCCCTCGACCCTCTCGTGGTGGAATGCGGTGGGCCCGACCCCCCTCCCCCTAACCTCCTTAGGGCCTGACATGAAAGACCAAAATCTCGTCTTTTATTAGAGCACGTGCCGGGTAACTAACTCTCGATAAAAGCATTAGGGGGTCCCCCTAAGAGCGAGGGCGACCCCCTGACGTTAGGGGAGCGGGGGGAGGGGTGACGCCTACCCTCCAAAAATAAACCATTGTTAAAACGCTTCTTCTTATCGCCTGGTCTCGCGTTGAGGTGATCCTCTTATGGAAAGAAAAAGTATACAGTATGCTTTGATATGAAAAATATACTTTTGATATGACAAAAAAATATTTTTACCCGTATACTGTTTCCCGAATGTCACACAGTACATAATTAATACTGGTTGCCAAAATGGTTTATTTTTCTAATATACATGTACATGTAAATATATCCTGTTTTCGTTTTTTGGTTATAGAAATTATAATCTTTGTCCAAATGTCATTTAGCTTATGTTTCGCAAGCAAAATACATAGGGCAATTTTCGGTTGAGAAAAGAAATACAGTATTACAAGCATTATTTTGATTATTTAACTTTCCTCACGGTGTCGTACAGTACTTAAATCATAAAAAATTGGCATGCCGAAATGGTTTATCTTTCTAATATATATTTTTTCGTTTTTTTACATTTATTTATTTATATTTTCTTTTGGTTGACAAACCAAAAAAAAATATGAATATGTCGATTATGTTTCGCATGCAAAATGTATTCACCTATCGGTATGGGGGATATTTTTTCGGTTTAGAAAAGAAATACATGCACAGTATTATACATGCATGTACGTGTATTTTGACTATTAATAATATGCTTATAAAGATGCTATTTCAGGCGTATAAAATTTATATTTCAACTGAATACAATTGTAGGCAAATTATATCATTTTAAGTGAAACACAAGTACATTTCGCCAAGTATTGTACGAGTGAAGGTCGACAGACCGCATTTTCATATGCCCCGCCCCCAGGGGCCCTGCCTTGACCTTACCGGGTGCGCCCTGACGCAACCATACCGGTTATAACGAATTAGCCAGCATTATTAAGGAGTGACATTTTCAGTGTCTTGTTTTGTCAACTCTAAATATATTTCGTTGAATATGCAATTGTTTGCCATTCCTGCATTTTAAAAACCTAAATTTTTTATTTTCATTTAAATTTTTTTTGGCCATAGTTTTATGCCCGATGGAGGCGATTTGGGTGGGGAAAAACAACATTTTCAGCTTCTAAAATATTTCTGACCGAGAATTTTAAAGAGGATTTTTTGGCAATTGTGGAATTCCCTCATTCCCGTGTCGTCACATAAATTAAATACTTGTTTCTTTTTTGTCTTTTCCCCTTACCAGAGTGAGTTGTCTGTCAAAAGACCTCACGGCAACCCCCTTAATAGTTTTAGGTTTTCTTCTCATCCCCTTAGCGTCAGGGCCACGTGTTCTCAAAATGTTCTGACAGGGTGTCTACAGGATTTGGCAATGCTGTACAGCAAGATTTTATGGGGGGGGGGGGGGGGGGGGGCTTGGACGAACCTAATCTCATAACGGATTGTCGTACGTCCCTAAGTTTTGGTATAAGGTGAAATTTGAAGATTTTTTCTTCTTCTAGTAAATGCTGTTCCGTGGATTTTATGACCCAACTTTCATCTTTCATCCATTGTTTCTTCAAGGAATTTTCCAGAAATTTAATGACCTACATTTCAATCGAGAGCTTTTTGAAAATTTACGAATTTAGACACCATGGCATTTGGTAAGACATGTACATGCATGATGCATGTGCAAAACCAGTCAAAAATAAGATATTGCCAAAAACATTGAAAAATGTTTCCTGTGACATAGTGATTACAACATGTTTTAAATTGGATGATTACCGTAGGATTACACAATCACTGACTAATGGTAATGGTCAAGCATTGACGAGTCGTGTCCTATTCATTGCCTGAATCCCCACCGATTCTGTTGGTCCACTCCAACTGACCACCTGTTGACTTTAGGTTCACTACTGCCCATCCAACAAAAAGCTTTACGATGGACAGCGAGATGCAAGCATGATCGAAAGACCACTTTGGCCGAAGGGGGTCAGTTGGTCGCTCTCGATTCGACCGGTCAGCAATGATGTCTAGTCAGGCAGCAAGAATTCAACTTGGACGTCTCGAACAAAACAACCGATCTTAAGCACATTTGTACACGTGAAGAATGTGTTTTAACACGTTCACTTCAACGTTTTCACTATGTTGTATTTATTTAATTTACCTCAAATAACGTCACATTTTACCTCAATCTAAAATCTTACATTCAAATTTTACATTCAAACATAACCTCAAATTTTACATTAAATGACGTCAACTACATGTATTACATCAAATAACCTCAAATATTGCATCAAGTTACTTTAATTTATTTTAAATAACGTCAAATTTTACTTCAAATAACCACAAATTTTACTTCAAATATCCTCACATTTTACATGAAATACCTCAACTATTATATCAAATATCCTCAACTATTGTACCAAGTTACCTTAACATTCATGGAGGCCCTTTGGCACCCTGAAAAATTATTGAGGGCCAGAAAAGTTTCTGCCCATGAATGGTTTAATAGCGTATCTACATGTATGAACTGTTCACACTCTTTGACCTTATAATCCTTAGGTCACCCCTGATCTCGGGACACTTGACCTCGAGAACCCCCGAGACGCCGAGAGGGTGACGAGGACCCCCAGAGGTCCTTGTCGAGAATCACTGCCGTAAATGATCTTAATGTGGGTGTCCGATGCGGTCAGTGGCGCCCCCAGTCCGGTGGGTCCGTCGAGGGCATGGAGGGTCGCAACATTCCCGAAATTTGGCCCCCAGAGGGCATCGCCTAAATTCTCGCTACTTTTCGGGATCCTCGTAAATTGTCGCCCCCACGAGGAGGGGTCCGGGCCGTGTTAAAACGACGAAAAACGTTGTTTTGAAAATACAGCAGAAAAAACAACAACCAAGAAACATTGTTAAAAAAAAGGTAAAAAGTGGGCCAGTTTTTGGGACCCGATTGGGGGTCGTTTGTATGCCGGCGACACGCTCCGACCACGTCGTAAAATATGAACGAAAAACCAATAAAAACGAATTTGGGACTCATGGAGTCTCACTTGGCGAAATTTCGTCGAAATCCACCCCCCCTGTCCCCCTACAAGTACCCCTGGGCCACCTGAGTTACGACGATGATTTCGGACTGCTGACCACCGAACATACTCGTGGCTATAAACGATAAAAAACTAGGAAAAAAACAAACAAACTCGAAATGGACCCCTGGATTCAGGAAGATTCAT
Source organism: Kryphioiulus occultus (assembly GCA_034687865.1). Lineage (NCBI taxonomy): Eukaryota > Metazoa > Arthropoda > Diplopoda > Julida > Julidae > Kryphioiulus > Kryphioiulus occultus. The sequence continues at coordinate 5,265 of JAQGAF010001760.1, forward strand.
GAGACGTTTTTACGCCAAGTCCACCAACCGGGCTACGAAGGCTGAGGTGGATTGGCCACTCACTGACCACGTTCCACACTGGGACCTGGTCGTACATGTAAATTGAATTTTGCTGTGATAAAGTATATGGGGCTTACCGTGGGACATGTGGCGGAATTCGGACCCTTGGACATGTGGATTTTTCGGATTTACCTGCGAATTCAGAAAAAAAAACAGTTTTGAATTTTCCAAAAACATGTTTAGCATGCACATGAAAACGTATTCTTCAAACAATCGTTCATTAAACAAATAAAATTAATGTTAAAACCATTCATTAGCATTAATTTCCAAGTTATTTGTAATCCATGTAATCACCAAATGCATATACATGGCGAGTCAGAAATAAGTAGATTTATTTGGCGCTGCTTCAACAATTAAGTATATCGATGGTCAGCCAAACCACATGCACCTACATGTACATGTCCCGATATGTGAAGAGGCATTAGCATTTGGTCTATACATTACAGTGTGAAAATAGTGCATTAGTTCTAAACCGTTCTACAGGGACCTAACGGACTTGATCTAATCTAATCTCACCTGTAGCATTTTCAAAAAAGAAAAGCCCTAGAACTCCTATCTTAATGCGCTAACTTTACACCAGTATATACATGTACGTGAATACCCAAGTTTCTGATATTTATTTGATTAACGATATTTCTGAGTTCTACAAATTTTCATTTTTACTTTAGCAATTTTTCAACGACTTTCAATTAATCTTAGAAGAAATAATTACGTATAGTTAACAACATGAGATGATCTACAGTAATCTGTTTCACCACGCAAGAAATTTGGACAAAATCTAAAATATTTACTGTCATGTTACACCAACTTTTCTTCTTTTTAAAGTAGATGAGAAGATCTTGAAGTTTCATCACAATATCATGAAACTGCATGCCAAGTATTCTAACTGCAACATCATTATTGCCATGTTAAAACTATTCATCAACATTATTTGCAAGTTATTTGCAATCAACGTAATTATTCTTTTAAATTAATAGGAAATTTAGAAAAGTAATTCACAAATTTTGTAAAAGCATTCTGTCTGTTTAAGCTGCATTTCGTTAAGCTATTTTGGATTGCAGAAATCAAGGCAGACAATCAATAAAGAGTCCCCGAGCAAGCTGGTTCGAAAACGGTCGTCAGAAAGCCACCAGGGACTCACTTTCCTCTTCGAAAGTCGCATTGGCCTCAATTGCACACCCATTTAGGAAAAGTGAAGCTCGCAGACAGTTTGGCTCGTGCTTTTGGGGGCTACATTTACAATACATGTATAGGAAGCTGGATTTCGGGGTGTGGGGTCCAGGCATGCACGTGGGCTGAGTGAGTCAGGGGTCAAAGTTGAAATCGGGCTCCAAGGAGGCCGCCGTGCGGAGTTTCGTTAGTGGGAGGTTATCGGCTTAAGTAAATCCAGGAGATTAAGGGGATAAAGTGGCAAATACGTAAGTGCGGTTACCTTCGGCGCATAAAAACTTATATTTAAGTAGCGATATCATAGTCTTAAATTGCTGATAACGAGTGTTGACGAAATGGAAAGTGACCATATAGGGCTTATCGTGGCGAAAAAACTGCCGAAATTTGCGATCAAAGCGAAGGCGGCTCGCATCAATCGACTATCTTATCGCTAAGTTGTTCTAATCGAATCCGGTATGAAAATATAAGGTGGTCCTAATTCACCAAAACGACAATAATTGCTATTGACGCCAAACGGATCTCCGAAATCACCTAGCCAAACATCGCTTGTGGGCGCCATCTTGTGACGCAAAATCAAGCGCTTGAACTGGTCAAATTTCGAGTTGACATATCCTATCTGGATAAAATTGCAAAAATTGTTTGACAATTTAATTTTTTTAATGACATTTTAAGTCGATAAATGGTATAATTACACGTATTTCAAAATGGCGATTATTTTATATTTTTAAGCAATTATGCGACTCAAATTTTTGTTGGAGGTTTTTTCTAAACTTAAGTTCTAGACTTAAAAAACCGTTTTTGACAGGTTGAACATGCTTAGAGAAATTCCTTTGTTCGCTACTTATTAAAAAAATTACGGAGGAAAAAAAGGTAAAAAATTGCATTTTTAAGCAAATGTGCTTAAGCACTTCGTGGTCCCTCATTCTAGTTTTCGTTTTAAAAAAATATCAATTCTCTAAATTTGGGAGCCATTTCTTGACAGGCAAACGAATGGCAACGTGGGCGTGGTCCCGTCTGGTCAGCGCCTCTCATGCATATTAGATTAGATAATGAGCATCTGATTTGCATGTTAGGATTTTTTTATCGGACACTAGTCAGTCCCTCCTCGAATTGCGGCCATTTTGAATTTCCATGGATGGTCAATTACTTTGATTTGTGTTTGAATAAGTACATGCATGTATGTTTTATGGTTTGGCTGGAATAAAGGAAGTTTTGTGTTTTCGGAATTTGAATGCGTGTTGAAAATTTGTGGATACAGTAGACTGGGTAAATCCACCAATTTTCAATCAGCCTTGAAATACTGAAAAAACAAAACTTCCTTTATTTCCTATAAACCATATATTGTTAAAACTATACTTTTGCCAAAAAATCAAGTACACCAACACAAATCTGACGTTGTTCAGACGCATTTTGAAGTTAAATCCACAGAACTCAATTCACCTTCAAAACTGATTGCTTATACATGTACTAGTATAGTGAAATCCACAACTCGATGTTTCAAAACAGACTTTTGAAAACCCAAAAACTGACTAACCGTCAAGCCGAAACCCTGGCCTGACGTCACTCCAATGACGTCAAGGCAGGCGAACGGTAGCGACGCCTGTGGTAGAGGTCGACGGCCGTGAATCGACGCCAGTGGCGCCACCGTCGTCGCTCCCGTTCGTCGCAACCGCTCCTAGCCGTTCAGTAGCGACCGAGCAGCCGGTCAAGCGATACGCGACCGAGTAGCCCTCATCGGCGGGGGGTTTCGACCACCGTCGACCATCCACGGCCGTCGAAACGACGGTCGACGGACGTCGAATCGACAGGCGAAGCCACCGTTTCCAAAAGTGTCTGGACGCCCCCTGACCCCACCCCTGCCCCGTGGTCACAGGGTTGAACCCACGCGAGTGACCGGCGCCGAAGATGATCGTCAACGGGTTGCCGGCCATTGTCCACTCTCGCAGCGCCCCAGCGGCCGAAGAGGAGTCTCACGTCCGTCTGGAAGGTCAGTGTGGCCGAATTTGACAATTATTTTAACGTAATTTTCAAAATTGTTGGACAAAATTGCACGCTTGGGGGAATTTGGGGGTGGGACGATGACCACTGGACGCTGGTCAGTGGGCATTGCACGAGTACCATGCATACACCGAAATAACCGGTGGTTTCCAGAATGGACAGACGTCGATTTTTTTTTATAAAATATCTTGAAATTTGGCAATTGCTAAATTAGTGGATTTATTGCTCATGCAGATTTAGTGTCGCGATGACCACTGGTCAACGCGCGTTTCGAATGCGCGCATGCACGTTCGAAATAGTATTTTGAAATTTGACCAATTTCTTTAAGTCTATATAAAATATTTCAACTTCGTGAAACTGGGGTGCTGGTGTGGTTTGAAAACCATTATAATACTTGTAGTTGGGATGACCGTTGGTCGGTCCGTGGATGCGTATCTGTTCGACCATATTTTAGAACGTTTCGCAATTTATCACGTCTTTGCACGGTTTTCGTTCCAAAACAGCTGAAATTAGGCCTATTTCTGGGTGGTTAGGCCTAATATTTTGAAACTGATACCAAGTTTTGGGAATTTTTTTCTCCAAAATACTCAAATTTCGACAAATTTTGGTGTAATAGCATTGGTCATACGACGCACGCCTCAGATGGACCAAGTCCTAAGCCCTAAATACGAGTGCCTCAAATGTATGTAATGTTTGTTATATGTTAGAAATAATATGCAGCATTTGACGCAATTCAGCAAACGTCATATATTAGGATATCATTTTTGAGTAATTAACGCAAAAAGAGCACAATAATTAACTTGCTGGTCTTAACATTTATTTTTGCATAAAACATCAGAATTCACGAAATTCAGATTTTTTTCAATACAAGTGTCAAAATCACGTAAATTTCGACAGTTTAATGCCTCTTGGACATTCCACGTTTAGAAAGTTTATTTGGAAAGCACGTTAAAAATTTAGTTTGGGCATGAGCCACGCAGTAGATGATAAGGCCCTTGCATCCACGCCTGGGGAACCCTTAATTCCAAATCATATATACGGTTCATTTAATGGTCCCCGATATCAAAGGTGCCCTATCGCTATTGAAAGGTTCATGCAGTATTAAAACGCATTTTATATAAAAAATAATAATTAAATTAAATAAATGCAAAATAAAATATGATAATGCAAGGATTTTACAACGAAATGTAAATTTAACTGTTTAATTTGCAATTTTGAATTAAAGGTGCCCATATTGCAATCGATGAGTATTAAGACGCTTTTAATTTAAAAAATAATAAATTAAATAAATGAAAAATAAAATAATGTAGGAATTTCACAATGAAATGGAAATTTAATAGTTTAGTTTGCTATTTTCAATTCGAGCCAAACACCATATTCTGTCAAAATTTGATGTTTTCATACGAGATAATGAAAATAAAAGCTATAAGAAATTCGTACAAATGTTATAGAAAACTGAATGTTGCATTCGCTAACATGCATGCACGTGATATGATGAAAAGTCATTCGTATTAATTTGTGGTATTATATACGAATTGTATATTGCTTTCGACAATTTTTTTTTGCACAAACCTCATTGTTTTCGCTAGCATGCAGAAACTTGCAGATATTTATTTTCAAGAAAAGCATTGAATTTAAGGAAATTTGTTGTTAACAACATTTTCTGTAGTTTTATTATTCGAACCAACATCGCTTGTTTTGAATAAGTTTATTTTGACCAAAATTTCATCTTATTGACACCATTCGGCAGAAACAAATACGTTAAAGTTCGTATATGCAAAAGTTTACTTTAAAACAGTGAAAATTAATTCCACTACATTTTTCTTTTTATAAATTAATCTGTACAAGCAGTTTCTTCTAAAAACATTGCATTTCCTGCGAAATTTGTTGTCGAAAACAATGAAATTCGTATAGTTTCAGTTTTAAAAAACGACACAACGACATTAATACAGGTTTCTGCTAAACAACGAGTTTAGAAGGATAGTCTCCACCAAAAACTATGCATGGGTTTCGAACGATAGTCTTCACCAAAAACAATGAGTTTAGAACGATATAGTCTCCACATAAAACGATGAGTTTAGAACGTTAGCCTCCACCAATAACAACGAATTTAGAACGATGGTGTCCACAAATAATAACGATATTCCTATACGACTTTGCAATTCAAATTTTGATTATCACCTCTGAAGACATTGAATTTGGTGCGCATTTTCGGAGCTAGGAATAATTTCGGTGCATGCTGGTCGCGTTCTAAATTCGTGGACGATATCGTTGGAAGAGAGAGCCGTGGACGCGTGGAGGCGATTGTGGTATAGCGTGCTAATTTGACGTTGGGCAATTTTGGTCGTTTACACTGGGGAGTGATAATCGAAATTTCACCACATGCAGTGGGGTGAGGGGGGTATCAACACAGACTGACCCGAGGGCGTTTATCAACGCATTGCAAAACCATGGGATGCGATACGCCCGATAAAACCCGTCTGCTCGCGCGGGTTTCGCACCCGAAAACAATCGAGGCTCTTTTCGCCGATACGCGCCCCTGATAAGGACCCAAATCGTTGCGTTTTCACGCATCGAACGCAGCCAGGGGGCGAAACGATCAACGATCGGCAGGTGTTCGGGCAGGGCGAGGTTACAACAACCATCGACTCCAATTTCGACTGCATTTCGTGTTATTCACTGTATTAGGGCGTTGATAGGTCGCAGATCGACCGTTAGATGGGGTTACCAGTGCGTGAATGCGTGACGGGGTGGGAAAGCGATACGGCCACGCCCCTTTTCCGTGACCCCCCCAATGGGCCCTTTTGCGACCGCGAGTTGCACGATATGCACATAGATGGCGCTGCGCTACAAACAGGGTTAGGCAAATGTATGGGCCTCTGTGAAGCCACATTCTCACGGGTCGAGTTTAGTCGATCAACAATAATTGATCGACAAAAGTTGATAGAGAATTGTTCAATTTCCGTTCAGTCGGATCAACAAAAATGTAATTAAGTAAGCCGAGTTCTCACGAGGCAACTTGTGTCGATCAACAAATATTGATCGAGAATGGCTCAATTTCTGTGCAGACGTTTCAACAAAAATGTAGGCCTATGCATCTTACAGTTGAAGATGGCGCTGAGCAAAATTATGCTTGCTGCATTTTTCCGAAATTCACATTAAATGGAGCGTGAATAGGATTGGAAGATGATTCTGGTGAAAAATGCATGGAACGATAGCATGGAACGATTGGCACGAATTGAAGGCAGTTGAACGACCAAAAGTTGAAGGGTGACAAACTTCATTCGGTTAAACGAATAGTTGATCAACTTTGGTTCATGTGTGTTGAATGCGTACAAGCCTGCATTATAATACGCGAATGTATTGTGGGTAAGCTCGCTGTATTTCTTGGGTACCATGCAACTTAAATGTATGTCAGGTTTCAGTTTAGCTTTGCGTAGTGTTTGACGCCATAATTCTATGCACAAACGAAGCGTCCGTTTTATTAATTGTGCATTCTGTGATTTAATTCTGACAGCGAGCTTTTCTGCAATGCATTCGTGCAATGCATGGTTGCATGCCTGCTAATTACATAACATTTCCATTGATAATTTAATGTAGCGAATGCACGCATTAGATTAACCTGCAAATTCGACTTGTTGTGCTATCTTAACGGTTAAAATTTTAATTGGCCCCCAACAAGAATGTCAATCGCAATATACTTTCTGGAATCTTCACTTCACTTTTTTTAGTCAATTGTGACAGCAGGTTAACCTAGATGTTTCCATATTGAAGATATTCAAGAGGCATATGCCCATTCATGTTACTTATACTCGTCTTTTTCCTTCCCTTCAGATCGACCGGAACACCCACCGGAAGAGGGCGTCCGTCTGTTCCCCACCCCGCCATCGACCCCCGTTCCCGTGATGACGTCGCTTCCTCCGCCGCCTCCTCTCTTCACCCACCAGATGGCGCCGACTGTTGCCGCCAGGCGGCGCCACTCTGCCTTCAGCGCCGTGATGCCCGGCTCCAGCGCGCCCCCTGGCGGTTTTCCTTGCCTTCAGCTTCCGCTGCACGGGATGGCCGCCGCGCATGCGCAGCAACAGCTGCAGATGCTCCACATGGCGGCGATGGCCGCAGCCCGCCAGGGGGCGCCAGCGGCGAAGCGGAAGCGGAAGTTCGACTTCGCACATTTGGCCGAGTCGGCCACCAAGGAGGACGGCGAGGAGGAGGAGGAAGCGGATGTGCCCCTGCCGCCGCAGCGCCCCCTGTTGCCGCCGCTGTTGCCCTATGCTAGTCAATGCGGTAGCGGCGCCGCATTCCCGCTCCTGGTTCACCCCACTTCCGCCTACGGCCTCAACCGGAAGTTGCTGCGCAACGCCCGCTCCAGCCGCCCCAAGAAGGAGTTCGTCTGCAAGTTCTGTCACCGCAGGTTCACCAAGTCTTACAACCTGTTGATCCACGAAAGGACCCACACGGACGAGAGGCCCTACACGTGCGACATCTGCGGCAAGGCCTTCAGGAGGCAGGACCATCTGAGGGACCACAGGTGAGGAACACAACATCTTTTGGAATTTTCTTAGCCGATGGGATTTTGGAATATTTAAGGTTTTGGAAACATTGGTCAATTACCTAGTTTCCATGCAGAGTTAAATTGCATTTGAAACAAGAAAGTCCTGTATGGAAACGCGTTTTGCTTACCTAAAGTTGATTTTACGGATTTAGTTTGAGCACGTGCAAGGGGGTGGTTTGATTGAAGTAAAAACTTTAAATCCATTTTAACAAAGTCGATTTGTCATGAAGACACTTGACAGGCTCAAATTGAGCACAACGTTCAGTTGACTCTAAAACCAGATTTCTACCATTATTCGCACCGCTTCTCTATTTACCCGCAATGTGGGGACGTCGACTTTGTTGTTGAATTCCTGAGTGCACGTGCGTGGATTTCTTGGTGTGTTTTTTTCGAAACGGACACTTGAAATAAAAAACACAAATTACGGATCATACGCCATTTTTGCGCTAGAGTAATGAAAAAATGTTGAATCGGGTTTTAACGAAGCCAGATAGACCACGCCCTATCGCCTTATATTCTAGTTGAGTTGTAGCTTTTAACCACCAGGTGACAAATTGTAAGTACGGCCATTGCAACGCAATGATGCTTGACGTTATTAAAGTAGATTTTATCTGAATGGAATTTAAGCCTGCATGGAAACTAGGTAAATGTAAGCTTACAGTACTGTAGTTATGGCAAGATGATTGCTCAATGACCAGTTTGACGTTGTCATTTTGACAACGTTCATACCGATTTTTTGAAATTGTTGGCTGATGGGATTATGGCAAACTCCCGAGCTATTGGAACCATTGGACATTGAAGTTTGAGAAGATTCTTGCTTTTGAACCCCCTGCCATGACCCATGCAACATTGACAAGACTCTTGATTCACTGCAAACTTAAACAAGCTCTAACGTTTTCTTGCCCTTTGATCCTCACAGGTACATCCACTCGAAGGAGAAGCCTTTCAAGTGCCTGGAGTGTGGCAAGGGCTTCTGCCAGTCGCGCACCCTGGCGGTGCACAAGATCCTGCACATGGAGGACTCCCCCCACAAGTGCCCCACGTGCGGTCGCAGCTTCAACCAGAGGAGCAACCTGAAGACCCACCTGCTCACTCACACGGACATTAAACCCTACAACTGCGCCCACTGCGGTAAGGTCTTCAGGAGGAACTGCGACCTCAGGAGGCACAGCCTCACGCACAGCCTCCGCCAGATCACACTGGCCACCATGGGCCCCGTGATGACGTCGGCGTGACGTCGCTTCCGCTCGTTCCCAGCCTTCAGTATTGAAAACCGCGCCGTTGACATAGGTAGCGCTCCGGGCGTCGGTGACGTTTTAAGTTATTTGTGACGGTGGCGCCACCCCTCGGGTCGTGGCTGATCTCATCCTGGTGCATGCCGGAAGATTTGTTCTGGACATTCGGTGGCCCTTTGGTGTTCTTCGTCGATGTCGTTTCTTCACGAGTCAGATCGAGCGCAATGAAGAAAGTCATTTTGCCAAATTTCTAGATTTCAGAAATATTACGCTTGTTGTGTTTTCTCGCTTTCGTCTGCCCGTTTTGAAAGTTTGATTTTTGAAAACTTTAAAAATAAAAATGTTCCTCGATTAGCTGGCGATTCCGAAGTGCTTCCGGTTTCTAGTTGAGTCTTAGAGTTTACCTGCTGGAGTGTCACTTTCTGCCAGCAATAAGGGCGACACTCCATCGGTCTTTCCTAACTCAAGATGGCGTTGTATTCCCCAACTTCGCCACTACTTCCGGTGCGAATTTCTCCGGTTGACTGCCGTCAGGTCTCATTCAGGTCGAATTTCTGGTTCCATATCGGTCCACTTAATGACCCGTGTCACATAAATCAGTGCAATGCAAAGGACGAAAAACGATGCGGGATTTGAATTTCAGCAGCAAAAAAGCATAAAGAAAAATGGTGTCCATAAATCATACAGAGACCATTTGGGCTGCCGTAAGTCACGTTTAGAACTGCTTTTCAAGCTGCTACGGGTGCGAATATATACGGCTTTTGGTCACGCTCAATTTAATTAAAACTCAATTCAAAGATGGCCATTTTTCCCTATTTCTTACTATTTATAGAAGCCATAAAGGAGCCGTTTTTGCCACTGACATCACGTGGCATCAATCAGAAGCGCGACGTTACCTCATTTACTAATAAATCGACACGTGACATGATCTGTCAGTCAATGTATACAATTAGCAGTAGCAAGTTGGAACAAGATGGCCAATATCAATGACGTCATCGTAACCAGCATTAAGATCATCGAACGCAGGTCAGTAAGTTTACATGTGTTTTCAAAACGTTATACTAACCAAGTAATGGCGTCAGTTTTCCCTGGACGCCCTCTAGCGGCCCCCCTTACCCCCTTGGCGCGTGTGGGACACACCCCCTAGGGTCATGACCCCCGAAACCGGTCTAGACAACGTAATGGCCGACGTTTATCATCAATTAGCCAGGAACGCATGTGCCGCACATAAGGGGGCGTGACCGGTCACCCTCGCCCAAATCGCTTCTTAATGCGAAATATGCAAATTTATAAGAGGGGGCGGGTCAGGGGCGCACTTAATTCGTACAGGGCGAAGCGAAAGGGACGAGCAGGTAACTAAATGGAGAAAATACATTTTGATAAACGAAAAGCTTTTCCTCAATGTTTTTTATGAATTAACAAAATTTAAAAATTCGTTTTTCTTAGCTTCTTAGATACAGAACAAAAATTGAAACTAATTTTTCTGTAATAATATTATCCAAGAATAAGTATGCGGTAATTTAAAATCTAATTCATCTTAAAATATATTCAGACCTAAATTCATGTTAAACATACTTTCTGAACTAAATACATGTTTATATGGCAAAACATTTCTCCTATAAGTTAAAAAGAATTTTGAAGTAGTTATACAAACATTATCTGGACTCGTATATATATATATATTAAAAATTAATTTCCCTGAATTAAATATACAGTATGTGACAAATTTATTTTTGATTTTTCTGAAATCCAAGAATATATTTTTCCAAACTTCAACCATTTAAAAGATATTTTTTTTAAGGGTTCCATTTTTCCTTACAAAAATGCAAAAATGCAATTCACAAATAACATTTTTGGGCAAAATTCAAGCTCTTTACCACAGGTGTCTATCGTTTATATATTTCTGACCATTTCAGGTACCGGTCTTTTTTCACCACCCTGGGCCTCAGGGAGTGAATTTGGTACTTTTCGGCGTCACCCCCACCTGGCGGAGGGTCGTGGGGTCAACCGCGTGCCCCGAGGGCTTCTGGGAAAACAGGGTGAGGGGGAGGAGGAAAGGAGAAGGAATTTTAAAAAATAAATTAAAAAATACCTGCATTCCTAAATGGTTCAGGACCCCACCCCCAGGGCTTTCCTCTACCATTTACCAAATTAATGATAATGGGACTTAAGGAGGGTTTTAAGGAGGTTTTCATTTAGTGAGAGCTAGAGGGTAAGTGCTCCAGCCCCTTGCCATTGGAGCGTGCTTGAGTATGAGATGGACCTTGAGCAAGCAAATTCATCTAACCATATTGAATCTTATGGATGGCTCCCTCAATTCAATTCAACTCAGTACCCTACAATCAGAAACTGAATATCATGTGCTCTGATACCCTCAGTCTGAGGTCGATCTCAAGCACGTGAAGGGTTGTCCATAAAATTCGTGCAAGGTCCTCAGCTTAAACTGTATAAGTGAAAAAAAATACCGGATAGGTGGAAACGAATCGATCTTGAGTCCATGAGATCGAGGGTCATCCATGAAATTCATTCAAGCTTAAGCCTCATAAGTGGATAAAGTAAAAAACCTGATGGGTGAAAATAGGTTGAATTAGATGGATTAGCTGTTAGGCTTAATGGTCCGCAGGAGGGCGCTTCTTGCCCAATTTTCCGTGCCTGGCAAATCGAAGCGGGTGGTCAACCAACTTAAAAAACGTCCTGCGTGTCGAATGACTTAAGGTCAAAGGTCAGTTGTGGTGGGGGTACCTAAGCCGTCGCGAGCCGATGACGCACCCCCGTGGGGCCAGCAGAGGGCGCCAGCCGTCGCGTTGGGTTCAATGGGTGTGATACACTACTTCGGCACAATTACGAAGTATGCAAGGCACTATTCTTCAGCACAATTATATACAGTGGGCAAAATAAGTATTCACACAGTATGAAAAATGTCGTTCGCAAGATAAACAAAAGGAGTAAAATTGTTAACGTACTTGCATTATATTATGCGCATTACACAGTTTATGTAACAACAACAAAAAGCATTTGCAAAATAAAGAACGACTTTTTAAAAAATAAAATAGACTTTTTCTATGCAAAAAAAGTAATGGCACTGTATGTCAAATCCACAATGGTGGAGACGTTCAATGTCTCCTCCTTCCCAAATATCCACACACTGTTTTTTATTTAATGGCGCAACACATTCACATATGTTCTGGTATAGTAATGATATGATCACTTAAATGAAAATTTTCAATGCTACTGTTTCTCATACAGCCCCAAACCTACACCACCACCACCTCCATGTTAAAGTCTATGGCGAAAGCAGTGCTGATGTTTGGCACTGTGTGGGATACGGTAGCGTTGTACAGTGTATAGATATTTGAGAAGGAGGAGACATTGAACGTCTCCATTGTGAATTTGCCATACAGTGCCATTACTTTTTTTTGCATAGAAAAAGTCTATTTTAGTTTTGAAAAAGTCGTTCTTTATTTTGCAAATGCTTTTTGTTGTTGTTACATAAACTGTGTAATGCGCATGATATAATACAGGTACGTTAACAATTTTACTCCTTTTGTTTATCTTGTGAACGACATTTTCATACTGTGCCAATACTTGTTTTGTACACTGTATATTTTTTCATTTTTCCTATACCTGGTGATTCAGAATAATGGGGGAGGTCATTTCGTTGCTTATTTTATAAATGTAAATTGTAGTTGATGATTGATATATATATATATACAGTGTAGTTTAAGGACCGTGCGCACTTCAATGGCCAAGTGACATTTGACCTCAGAATTCATTTTAAAGGTCAGAGCATTTTCAAATTCTAAACCGTTGCTCAAACACTCCATGCAAGTCCCAATTTGAAAGTTGTAGAACATACTCGAATTTCTGGAATCGTGTATAAAGCAAAAAAATAACACAAAATGGTGTACATTTGACCTTGTAGCTTCAAGAACACGCGCCATTTTTCCAGGATAATCTAAATACCAGATAACATAGGAACATTTGCACATGCACTAGTGCACAGTCATCGTTTTTATAAATTATGCGGTTAGATTGTCCTGAAAAAATGGCGTGTGTCCTTGAAGCTACAAGGTCAAATTTACATCATTTTGTTATTTTTTGTGCTTTGTACACGATTCCAATAAATTAAATGAAACGTGGTTTATACTAATTCGAGTATGATCTACAACTTTGAAATTGGGACTTGGGGTGTTTGAGCAACGGTTTAGAATTTGAAAATGCAATTACCCTTAAAATGAATTCTAAAGTCAATGGTCTCTTGACCATTGGATTGCGCAAGGTCCATAAACTATATATCAACCATCAACTTCAATTTACATTTATACAATAAGAAATGAAATGACCTCCCCCATTATTCTGAATCACCCTGTATAATTCGACCTCCATACTGATTTACAACTAGTATTCGTAAAATGTCCATTTTGAAAGTTAAATTTCACTTTTTAACACTTTGTTATAGAGATAGTGATGGCTGCCCCTGATCATAGGCAATCACTGTTTGTTATCTGGTAATGCAGGATAGCTAAACGTTTCAAATAATCAAATCCTGCTAAGAGGAAATCACTAATGCGGGTCATGATTATGAACACCCATATTGCCACAAGTATAACTCAAACCTATAAAACAGCGTAGTGTTAGCGATGTAAGCTCTTAGTAAACAAAGGTTCTCAAGAAGAAAATCGATGTAAACCCGATGTTGTCGCCATTTTAATCACACGCGCTCATAGGTCTCGCAAAATGCGTCATAGATGGCGCTGGGATGGCATAGGGGGCGCTATTTGTACAGTAGAACCTGTCTAAAGTAATCCTGTGTGAGATAATACTCTTCCTAAAATAATAAAATGTACCGGTCCCGACTTGGGACCTATGTTTAGAATAATAACATGGAAGTAAAAATATTAAACTTGGTAGCAGAAATATCGTAAATCATTTGAAAGATGTTGGAAGAAACTGTCAATATTCTTCAGCAGTCATCTTTTTTTAAATCAAAGCTGTAAAAGGGATTTTTGCGAACCCTATATAACGAGATTTAGGTTTGACACCGGTCCCAACAGTATTATTTTAGACAGGTTCATCTGTAGCATGTTGTGGTAAGCCCTGTTGCTCATCAATCATGATAGATGGCGCTGGGGTTTTCAACAGGCTTCTTGAATCCATCAATGACTGGAATCAATTTCTGGATACATGTACTGCAGTTAACTGGATCTCAATATTGGATACAAACTAGCACATAATTTGGTGCATCGTTACAGCAAAATTGATTATGTGAAATTGACTACTTAGAGGTAGGGTAAGGTCCAATTTTATTGACGTCTGTCGTTAATAAGGCGAAAGTATTCACTAAAGGTTTAATTTGATGGTTCAAATATTATCTTATAGGTGGAGAGGCAGTCAAATATTGACTGAAGTAAGGGGGTGAGTTGGTCAAATTATGAGGTTATCTTTGCTATGTTTTATAATATTCGAACGTCCCCAAACAATAAGAATGGTATAGTTAAATTTGCATGCTCTCACTTGGAAAAGTCAAGGAAATGGGACCCGCGTATAAAAGTCATGGAAAATGGCTTATCTATGAAAAAGTCAGGGAATTCAACAAATTAATAATACATTTTACATAGTTATTTATTGGTTAACACGAAACTACATCGATGACAGCCAATTAGCAATAAGGTGGAAATTGTAATGAAATTGCCAATTTCACAAAAATACTTGTCTAAATTTACTGTTTCCGTATGAAAATTTGTGTTACATTTCCCGTTTATAGCAATCAATACATCTAGCATTCCGTATATTTCGTATTTTTGCATTGTTATTGGCCACGCTGGTCAGGGAAATTTATTTCAAAACCTGAAAAAGTCAGGAAGTTTGAAAATTTAATCTCTGGGGGAACCCTGATTTCACTATAAAGTGAAACCCCTTTAGTTGGTCACTTCTATAAGTCGGACACCCCATTATGTTGGAAAGTTTTTCAGTGCACCAGACGTATGCCATAGGATTAACATCAAAGACAACCCCTCTAAGTAGGACACCCCATAAATCGCAAATTTTCCCTGTGTGGCGGCTCTTTCGGATGAGAGTTTAAACCAAGGTCCCGTGCGGATCCCCCTTGCTCTCCGCACGTTAAAGATTCTTCAGGGGGGCGTATTCCTCCCTGCGGTTAATTTCCAGGTGGACGGTCTGCCCCCTGGCGTTGGTGATGGGCCCAATAGGTGCGAAAATAGGCCACCGTTAAAAATTCCACAAACAAACAAACAAACTTAAAAAACTAATCCAAATTTCCTGTTTCCTTCTGAAAATCTGTTTATATACATGCATATTGAGCAATAAATACATGTATACCATTCCTTACATTGGCATGGCATAAGTTTTCCATTTTCAGTGCATGGTCAGAGAAATTTGTTTTAAAATCTGGAAAGGTCAGGGAAGTCGAAACTGTCATCTCTGGGGAACCCTGAATTAACAATGGATTATTTTGGTGATCTTAGACCATTTTACTTGCTTGGGGGCATAAAAGGTAGGATTGTTCGTACAAACATCTCTAAAAACGACACACTCGTTAGTCTCTTGAATTGTCTATACGTCTGCGTTATATACAATAGCACGTTGTAATTTGTTAAGGACACAACTGAGTCGCTATAGCAGAGTTATTGAGGCCTTCGTATTGCAATTCAGTAAAGACAATTAGCAGGAGCACCTAATTAGCGAAATACATTATAATTATCCATTTCGGTGTATTGTTGTTGTAGCAACCCAGCCCTCCAGCTACTCTCAGGCGCTGCCATTATAGACTCCGAATACAGCGACATCAATATTAAACGAAAAGAAAGCAATAATTTCTGGCACGCATGTAGTGTTCGGAATGTTTGTGTTGTTAGATTGAAAGCGTGCATGCTCCGTGATTCTCATGGTCGGGAGCATGGATACGTGACAGCTGTTTACCATTGACACAATGGCGAAGCAGAAACTGTTTTCAGTCATAAATTAAGGATCTTTTCAGTATAAATGCTCAAAATGACCGAAAGAGAAACGACCATATACAGTTCATGTATACGTGCACGTACACACAGAAAACAATTTCGTAAATAGCATCTGTAAATGATCAGACATGTTTTTGAAAATTATTTCTCCAAATAAGAACGCCTATACATGTATACCTGGTTTCGGAATGGGGGATGTCCGACAATTCGCACTTTTCATGATGAGGCGCAGATATACATGGATTTATTACAGGTTTGTCAGTAATGTTAAGGGCCAGGTCTAACAAAATACTCTCCAATGCGCAGAAATTCATATCGACTAGCTTCTAAACATCACCGCATTAATCAATATCAATTAAACTTCTTATGTTCGTTTGTCTGTTTCGTACGCAATTAATTGTAGTTGACGTTTTGGATCAATAGTACCCTCCATGAAAACGACATATAATATCGAATTCCAAGAAATGTTTTATTAAAAACTGCGCGTGAACGCTCATATATCGGCGCAGCAATTAAAAAATTGTATAAAAAATAATTGAACACGAAGTCATCAAATATGCCGAACATAATAAGGCTTTACAACGTAATTAATTTGCCCTGTTTTGCCATTAATTTCAGGAACAGATTTTATACAATTCGACCACTTTTTATGCGATGTTCGTTCTTTCAGTTAAGTGCATGGTTTTAGGACAAAGAATTTTTTTGCGTCTTGTGGGAAATACTAAGTCGCACGAATACAAATAAGACTATGTAGTATTCCTCCTTGCATACTTTCGTCTCAAAACTTTCTGGGAATAATCTTATGCCAATTGGAATGAATTTGGGAGCTGCACTCGTGAATTCCTGAAGCATGGCGCGGCATTTCGCTGCCATTATTTCTGATCTTTTATGCGAATTAAGTTAAATTTTGGTTTTCAAAGGTTTATTGTTAATGGCACTTGACAGCTGCTGGGTTTGTTTCTCACATTCTGCGCGTGCTTGTATCAGGGTGGAAGACATTACGTTAATGTTCCCATTAAAGGAGGGCTGAATACTTTGGGGTTGATTTTGTTCTTCGTGAAAATTTAAGCAAGCCTCGACTTAGAGGCGATAAGCAGTTGAAGTAGGAAATGGTGTAGTTGGAAAAACGCGCATTAGCGTTGTGTATTTGATATGGCTCTTTGGGCGATAGCTACGACGTTTTTGTCTGATTCTCGAGGTATTTGCAGATTTTTCTTGATAAGATCCTAACGCCATCTGTGCAACATTTCGAGCAACTTCTATAGTACATGGTACCGAGTTACAATCTTCCATTGCTTTACTCTGCATATTTTCGGCCGTTTATATCATTTTAATTAATCCCTTGTTATGATGGACGATATTGATGAACTGGTTAAAACCAGGGGTTTACATTAGGTAATTAATTAAATAGAAATAAGTGCAAAATTAAATTACTGTTATTATTAATGAAACTTAAATAATATTAATAATTTGTGGTAATTAATTACACAACATACCGGTGTAATATAACTTCCTTTATAAATTTGGGCCTGCTTTTCAAACTTTTTTGTTTTACTAGATCCGTATCCAATAATGCATGCAAGGCCGTATGCAAATCAGCCAAAAGATAACTGAAGCAATGGCGTTTTTTGTAATGGTATATAGACAGGCGTGTTTACCTGCAGCATATTTTTAGACTGGATATTTGTAACTAGAACCTTGAAGAAAACCGATGATTTTTTTGAGTAAATTAAAAACAACTGCAGTTGCCATACATATACAACTGGTTGTTAAGAACCTTGCAATCGATATGCTCATGAGAAATGTAGATGTTTTTATGAAGTTGAAATGTTTCGAGCGTACATGTATAAGATTAAGAAGAGCATCTCGACTGGCATGTTGATGCGAGGATGCAATCGAGACCTGGTTTTCCAAATAAAAACGCAAACTATTTGGTCTTTACATTGCAAGGATAAATGAGCGCTCCCAAAGTAATGCAAACACTCACGCATACAATGGCTGCCTAATCGTTGACAATTTTTCACTTGCTGCGTGCTTTTTGTGTGGCGATATCGCCTTTGTATTCCACTGGCTTCCCTCTGATGAGCCCTGGGAAAATAAATGGATACGGGAAGGTGGGGGCAATGGAGAGACACCTAGAACGAATGTACATGTGCAGTATCACAATCTATAGATTAAACCTGAGCTAGACCTTACTGTTCGGTAAATGGAAAAGTTTTATATTTATCGATTACATATACAGTACATATGTCGGTAGAATGCTTTCGACGGAGGATTTTAGAAATGGGACAACTACTTTAATGTAATGTGTACTCGTTTTACACACGTCCATTAATTATTCATTCCAGAACGAATTTATTAAGGTTTATAATGGTATAAATAATGTATAGGCTATGTATTTATTATGCGAAGATGTTTGTTTGCATTATGCACATGTGCTCGCTCGCAACATGTGCACTAGGGATGAAGTTTCCAGCTCATTTCCTTAAAATGGTCCCTCATCTTGTACCGCATTTTTTATCAAAATTCTACGAAACGTTCTATGGAGGCATAGTTTAGAATGGTATTAAAAATCACCCCTGGCTATATAAAAAGACGTTCAAATATCATGTCATCACTTTTTCGAGATTTTCAGATCCCCTATGTTATTATCTGTCAACATTTCCAGACTCTCCATCAAATTGCACAATATCAATAACCAAAAAATTCAGAACATTTTATAAAGATTAGATTAGAATGACGAATTTAAGCCCATAAAAACAATAATAAGCGAGTGATATGAAAAAAGGCGCCAAATAGGGGAAATTTTAGGCAAAATGGATCACAAATTATGGATTTTAATCATTATTAAGCTAACCCCCTCACTTCAGTTCTCATTCGTCAGCATTTGGCTGCATGCATGACCACCTTCCCTTAATATGTGATATGTAAATGTAGTGCTTGAACAACCCCGAATTGTGCGAGTTACCAATAGTAGTATTTTTCTGAAAGATCCACTTCTCAGAAACAATATGCTGAAAAAAAATTGATTACAGTTTGCAGAAGTTTCCTCAGTCAGTTTACTGAACGAAGTCAGTTCTCACAGTTATGTTATCCTATATGGATGCAACCGGCTACCGTTGCCTGGAAAACTCATATGAGATGGTCATACCATTAGTGTTCCCACCTTATTAGGTCAGTTTTGGTATGATACTCGTATATCATTCTCCGGTAGCTTATTGTATGAGATTTTCCACATCGCTGCCCTTTCCACACACAACAGTTCTATCTCATCCATATCTATTAATCGGCGAGGGCACTCCAGGCTTCGTGGAAGGGCATAAAAAATGATAATTGGGATCGATATTGACGTTTGGTTGCCAGGGCTCGAGCGAAATAATAGCAGGTTCAGGTTCAACCAACTTGCCATGGCTGAGGATGCACTTTAACGTCTGTAAATGGGACGCTCACTCATAGGAAAAAGTTATATTGCTTTCATAAGAAATCCATAGGTTGCAGCAGTAAACGCATGTGGTTGAGAAGAAATTCAGCTTTTCAGGGAAAGTTTTGATTCAGATTTCAGATTATTTTTATTTCGAAATACATTTTAAGTTTTCATGGGAAATTCGAGTTGTGCAACAGAATTTTGCCATTTGAAGCTGTAATGAAGAGGTCCACGTGATTCTGCCTCCTTGTGTTTCTCATCTTCTGGGGCTTAACTTTTGAGCTCATCCAAACTGGGCTCATGACGGAGATGCCCGAACTGCGGCCATTTCTGTTCATCAATTTGTCAACTCTAATATGGCTAAGGCGATTTTGATGTTCCATTTTTTGTCCCCAAAAGTCGACTTTCAACAACAGTAATTCAATCGTTGGCTTTTACCGTAGGCGCTGGCTTTTTCAGATGGCCTCGCCAATCTTCAGCGATGACACGACGAGGATAAACGGGGCTTAGGATTTTCGAATAAAGAAAAAAGGAAAAACTTCGACTACCGAGTCCAATTTAGTTATTTCTGTTAGGAAAAAATGCTTTTGACGGATTGTGAAAACGCGACAAAAGTCCAAATTTCGCATTCAAAATGGGAAATTCCCAATGGACCAGAGTTGCTCAGAACGCTGGTTCCTGCAGATAAACATGCCAGCTTCTGAAGCATACTGCCTGGGCGGTCCATCGAGGCTCATAAATGTAATGCCGACATGTACAAGTGGAAACTTGTGTTTTAAAGCGAGAATATATCTGCCAAACTTCTTTTCCCCAGAGGACGTAATGCTAAATCGTCCAATTTTTCCATTTGTACATGTACTTTGGAAAGTGTTTTAATATTAATGGAAACTATCCAGAGCTGCAGGCTTTATCAGTGTTTTTGCTATGAAAGTCCACAGGAAAGAAAACCTGGTAATGAATGCTTTTCGAGTTGAAATTCACCGTGAGATTTTCCATTCTTTCATAAACGTTACCTTGAGCTTATTCTACCACTACAGATTCCATCACACAAAAGCTGAACTGTAAACAGTTTAGAGCTCGTGAAAAATTGCAGGTGGATGAGTTATAGCGCAGGAGAACAAGGATTGACCATGGCATAGTTAATCGTTGATGATGCATGCTTTTGATAAAAATAAAAATTATAGAAACTTTTGTTGTCACCGAAATCATTTGATATGAGAAACTGGTATCAAAAATTACGGGTATGGCTTTTTATGCTAGATGAGTTAATTTAAAGTGCATCAAATGACTATCTTTATTTCATTAGACTCGAAAGGTACGCGATGATTTGTTATACACGTACAGTATTTAAGCATCCAAACATGTAAGGATGATTTGATGATAATTGATGTGGAAATCGAAGAAAAGTCAGTTTTTTACACGTTTTAGCCTAGCCTTTTAACGATCAGAAAAATGTTTTCCTGTTTGTAAAGCTTGTTGTTTCTTAGTCTCGAACATAAAAATAAGTAGTTTCTTTCCTTCATTTCATTTTTACGCTCTATATAGCATAGTCGTAATTGGAGTACATGTTTTCTCTCTTAAGCTTTAATTTAAAAGGTTTGTCCGATCACGCGAGATTGCAGGCATCCAGTCATCCGTCCTACGCAAATTTCAACATTCGTCAATTTGCATTTATTTGACTTTATCCTATAGCTAGATTAGGATGTTTAAATTCCAGTTTGAAACATAATATAATGTAAAATTTGCACCGAAGCGATTTACTTCGAAACTGCTTACCAAACATCATTTCTGTTGCTTTCCTTCTGCTCCCATCACATCGGGCATCTTCACTTTAATCTCTTACAAAGCTCTTTTCTCATGTTTACTTGTAGTGGTTTTTGCAAGCAAACGACCATAAAATTGGTTTTATTGCCTAGCTTGTTTGACTTGGATGCCCTATACATGTATATCCGAAATTTCCTTTCTGGACCTTGACCCTATACCCTCTCAGAAAATTGATACAATTTTTCCATTTATTATAAAAAACCTAGAATGAAACACTTGCGTTATGGAACGGCATCTGTGGACTTTTAAAGAGGTATTTTGAAGTTTCCTATTCTTATAACAACTCCCAAATTTGCTGAAAAAGTTTTGAAAGGACGTTCTAGGGTTTTCAAAACTGGCCTCAAAACATTTACATCTGAATTCTTTTAGTTCTCAAGAATTCTGGTTTCCCCAAAATGTTTTCGCTGATCTTCTCCCAGCGTTTCCGAACGTTTTTGAAATTTTGAAATATTCTTTCTAAATTCTTAGTTATTACAGTAATATCTTGCACTATTTTTAGAACTTTTATTCCAACTTTCTCCTATATTTCCCGAAATTTAAGTTTCGGAAAAATTTCAATTTCCTAAATGTGAGCATATGCTTTCAGGTGATCGAGAAATGACGTTAGTAAAAAATTTGCTCTTAAGGAGCAAAACTATTTTCCACCACTTTAAAAAAAAATTGATGGCGTTCAGAATTATACTGTAGTAGAAATGAAATTTGATGCAACTCCGTAAAAAATGGAGATTTATGGAACATTTTAAACATGGAGGTATCCCTACGTTTTCAAGGATTCCTGTGTTAATTTATTAATGCACTGTATATAATTTGGTATCTAGGCAATGCATGTACAAGCCGTTAATTATAATAAATGAGCTCTTTTATTTATGCAAATCTGCTTTCATTTTCTTGATGACATTTCTGCATGCTATCAGGTGATCGAGAAATGACATTAGAAAAAACTGCCTAAATTATGAAAAATTTAAATTTTGCTCTCAAAGAGCATAATGATCTTCCTCCACTTTTTGCAAAAATGTTCCTTTTGGTAGATGCAAATTGATAGCGTTCAGCAATATATCAGAAGTGAAATTGGATGTAATTTCCGCTTCGTCATTTATGTATTTATTTTAGAATTGAATACGTAAATTTTACATTACACGGGAGTGGAAGGACGCATGTATCTGCCCAATCTTTAAATCTGGTTCTGAGTCGGATCCAGTAAATTATCGCCCTGTATCTCTTACTTCTGTAATTTGCAAAGTCCTAACACAGTTGGCCATGTTTGCACACGACATTCAGGCAATCCTAGACTTGGGACGGGAAGTTGATGCCGTATTCATTGACTTTGCAAAGGCG
>JAQGAF010001761.1:0-27831 GCA_034687865.1 Kryphioiulus occultus
GAGGCGGCGGCTACGGAGGCGGCGGCTACGGTGGTGGAGGCTATGGCAAAGGAGGCTACGGCGGCGGTGGCTACGGTGGTATGAGCTACGGAGGAGGCCATGGAGGCTATGGCGGTGGTGGCTATGGAGGTGGCGGTTATGGCAAGGGAGGCTATGGCGGCGGTGGCTATGGAGGCGATGGCTATGGCAAAGGAGGCTACGGCGGCGGTGGCTACGGTGGCATGAGCTACGGAGGAGGCTATGGCAAGGGAGGCTACGGCGGCGGTGGATACGGAGGTGATGGCTATGGCAAAGGTGGCTATGGCGGTGGTGGATACGGAGGCGGTCATGGTGGCTACGGTGGTGGTGGCTACGGCGGTGGACACGGAGGCTATGGCGGCGGTGGCTATGGAGGCGGCGGATACGGCAAGGGAGGCTACGGCGGTGGCGGCTATGGAGGAGATGGCTATGGCAAAGGAGGCTACGGTGGCGGCGGATACGGAGGCGGTCATGGAGGCTACGGCGGCGGTGGCTATGGAGGCGGTGGATACGGCAAGGGAGGCTACGGCGGTGGCGGATACGGAGGTGGTCACGGAGGCTATGGCGGTGGCGGATATGGCGGCGGTGGATATGGAAAGGGAGGCTATGGCGGCGGCGGCTACGGAGGTGGACACGGAGGCTATGGCGGTGGCGGATATGGAGGTGGTCACGGAGGCTATGGCGGTGGTGGATACGGCAAGGGAGGCTATGGCGGCGGTGGCTACGGAGGTGGACACGGAGGCTATGGCGGTGGCGGATATGGAGGTGGCCACGGAGGCTATGGCGGCGGTGGATACGGAGGTGGCGGATATGGCAAAGGAGGCGGTGGCTATGGAGGCGGCGGCTATGGCGGTGGTGGCTATGGCGGTGGCAAAGGCTATGGTGGATATTAAAAATTCTCCAAAGAGCATATTTTGAAACCTGTCGACAATTCCTCCGACTGTTTTTAGTCAATTTAGTCGAAATTGTTTCACATCTTGTTTTTCTGTCCTTCCATCATTCCATTCCTTATTTCGTATCATGCCAAAATGAAAAGGTCATGTTCCATTAATTCATCACACAACACTCCTTCCTTGTCGATTTGCAGGTGATACATCATTGATTCTGATGTATGTGTACATAACATGTTTCCTGAAGAATTGTAATAAAGCTCATTTTCTATTTATAATTACTTGGTTCGCCTATTTTTTTTGTTACCGACACCGAGTATGAAATTGAAGCAAAGTACTTTTTCGAAACTACTGAACACAAGGTTCAGTGACCAGACGTGCTTATATGAAGAGAAAAAAATAGATTGGTTAGTGCTAATTAATGTTAAACTGCAGACGTCGAAACACCCTTTAAAAAACTTCAGTGCGGAAATTCGCCAAATTAAACCTTAAACAAAATTAGGATTAATCCACTAGATAAATGCATTTTCGAGATAAAAGGTTTATGAAGCCACTAGACAATCGATAATAAATCTAAAATGGACATTAAAATCTTGAATATAGTAGAGATTTTTTTCTTAATTGAACATTCAGGTATAAATCGTGTTAGTCGTGATAGCCTTTGGTTATCCAGCAAAATCGACACTTGGTTTAATGTGCATGGATTTTGTACACATGCCTCACATGAGCATTAAAAAGCTCACAAATGATTGTTTAAGGCAGCTCATGTTCGTAAAGTACCAAGGGAACATACACATTGACGTCAACATTTTAAGCATACATATATTTTGATTTACCTTTCACAAAATCCAATATTTGTGCTAATTTAACCGGCACTTCAGTCTGTTTTTCCATTCATTTTGTCAACACAGTTCTCAATCATTATCAAGCATGCAAAATGAGGATTAATGGACCGATTTCGTAAAATATTTGCTTTCGGTCGTTTTAATTCAGAAAATGTGCGTAATCGAGCACGCGCAACTAATTTTCTAATTTCTACTCTGAAACTTAAACAGCACAAAGACGAATGCATATACGAAAAGATCAGTTGTATATACAGTTTACAGTAGAAATAACATTAAGTAACGGTCATAATATTGCAGTAGTTTAGAGAACTTCTAAAGTGGTTGGTTTCATAAACTGAAAAGCACCAGGAATTATTTTAAAATGCGAGATTGAGGTTTAAATAACGATATATGTTCATTTTTATCGATTTAATATATAGTTGTTATCGGCAGTTGATTACATTTATTGAGTAATTAAACTGCTTTCATTTCGGTTCCAAAAACACATTGCAGTTAACCTGCATTGAACTATCATATCCAAATGACATTCGTTATCTGTCCTTTTTTTATTTGGACAATTTCCACTGCAGATATTAACAGCCCCATTATTTTGTCATAATTAATTGGCTATAATTTGTCTAAAAAATGTTCTCTCTTAAATGTTAAATTAGCTTTTTAAAATATGATCGTAATTTAATACTTGGCCATCAAAACGCGAAAATTTCCTTAGGTTTTCCCAAATGCTTGTATACAATATACCTCACAAATTCTAAAGCTTATTCCAATTCAACTTTAAAAGCAGTTTCTTAGAATGCAGTATGCATACATATAGTACCTGTATAAACTTTTGCTAAAATGCACTCAGCCATAAATTTTCAGCTAGCTAAAAAAGCAGCCTAAGTTTGTAATCGTAAGTCACGATTTCAGCTATCTTGTCTGTACGGTCATCATTATGTTTTCCTATAGACAATAGTAATATGTCAAAGGTAAAGGAAAAAATAAATATAGCAAAAATAACAGGAATTTTTTCTACTACATGTATTTAAAAGGTGATGTAAAATGAGGTAATTGCGCAAGTAACAGACCTACGGTAGCGTGTACAGTATATACTTTTGTGAAGAGGAACAACTCAAATCCGGGATGATCAACGAATAAATTGAGCAGGGATTTAGGTGACGAAAGTACCACGTGACTGACTAGTTTGGCCTCTAACATTGTTTTTACTTTCAAAGAAAATTGGAAAAATTCATATAAAATTTCCCAAAGAAATGAAGAAGGGCGAACACGTAAAAAACAATGATGCCTTCAAGGGCAAACCACTTTTCACACAGCATATAAAAGGATGCAACTTGAGAAGCTGACGTTTAACACCAAAAAGATTTGGTCAAGTATCCTCTTCACATACTCGGACAACAATGGCACGATTGGTAAGTGGTCATTCGTCTCTTGAAAATAGTTATATCAATCATGAATATTTGTTACACAAGGTACACTGGACGCTTCAGTTTTCCTCAGTTAATAATTCTAGAAGCATAGTCTGATAAACTGTCGTTATTTGTAACCGAATGTTACACAGAGATTGTAACCAAGCACTGTGCAAGGACAATATGTTGGATAGAACTTAATTCAATACAGTTAATTCTAAAACTGAATTGCCCCATGTACAGTATACAATTTAAACATTAAACTAGCTTCAAAGGATCTATTCTAATTATGCCATCTTTCCATCTTGATAAAAAGTTTATAATGTGCATGATGCAAAATTGATAGTTGCACGACATAATTAATTCTAAATTGCTTCTGGTTTGAAATTGTAACAGAACTTGTGTAATTAAAAAATAGGTGATTGACCAGATAATGAGTAAATAATATATAAGAATGTAGCCTCATGTTATATCATTGCTTATAAAAATTTGCGCAAAATGAAACTGTCAGATGTTTCCTAATTGGTTTACGATCGTATGGACATACGAGTAGTACATATTTTTTTTAAGTCAGTTACAATCCCTGTATTTGAAATTGTTGATACATGTAAAATGCACGTAATAGGACTTACAGATGCACCTTTGTGTGTAATTCATTCTGCGAATTTATATTAGGTATTACACATTCGAAATCGTTCAGCAAGAACTGTTTCTGAGCTGTTACTGTCGATTTTTAAAATCGTGAACAGCCCACTCGTAACCAAATGGCAACTGTAGCCTTCCTATTCCTTCTAGCATATAAAAAGGCACTGGACAAAAATGAATTTAGATGAATGTGTTGACTTATTTCATATGGGTGGAAATCATGACAATATACATGTATACGTAGCTACAACTCACCTTAAAATAATAGATCCAGAACTCAAATGAACTTTATCGAGAGAAATACAGTAATGGAATAGGGTAAATAAACAGGAAAATCACTTGAATAACAATATTTCACGCCTTACGAATATTTGTAACTCTAAATTCAACCAATGAGCTTTTGACCATTTCGGAAAAAAATGGTCAAATTGCATATGTGTGTGATAGAGTAACCCAAGGACGAGACGGACAGGTAAATAGTTAGATTCTTCAGCTTGACATTTTCCTTTATAATACTGCACGTTTTAAAACACGAAAATCAATAAAAAATTGACTTGCCAGTTATTCAGAATCGTTATCGTGAATAAAAAAATATCAGCAAATATAGACAACATTTCCATCAATCGGTTACTGAATTACATACTGCTGAACAATGCATTTTTTAACGTAATGCATTATGCGTCCACCATGCACTATTTCGGATGTATTTTTTAAAAGTTTAAAGCTGTTAATTACTCATGAAAGACGCGACTTTGCTCCGAAAACCTTAAATGACATGAAATGTCAAAAGAACAGAAGATGCGTACCAAATTCCAGCCATTTAAGACGTCGGTAAATCTGTTAAAAATAATTTCAAATGGCCGATTTAACAACTTCTCGAATGCACATTATGAAAGGTTGTAAGTCAAAAACGTAAGTTTTTCTTGATGCCTTATTTAAAACAAGAAAAAAAGATGAAGCAAGTTAAGTTAATATAAAGGATGTAATAATAATAAAAACGTAGTGCAAAAGAAAATTTAACAAAACGATAACATCAAGAATTTAATCCTGCTTTACCTGTACGCCTCACCCTCATTTATCATTTGTGGATATGCATACCACCGCAAAAGAGCAATTCTGATTTTGAAAATGCAATACTAATCGTTGAATCATCGATATCTTAGATTTTATCAATGTGCCTGCTGGCCAGCATATTGATCATCTTTGTTGCTTGCGAAGCTGATCCTGGCCATGGCGGTTACAAGGGCAAAGGCAAAGGCAGAGGAATCTTCGGTGGTGGCTTCAGCTTCGGAGGCAGCTTCAGCGGTTACAAGAGCAAAGGCTATGGCGGTGGCTACAGTGGTGGCGGAGGTGGTCGTGGTGGAAAATACGGAGGAGGTGGTGGACATGTCGGAGGTCATTATGGAGGAGGTGGCGGCGGTGGTGGAGGCTATGGAGGCGGCTACGGCGGCGGTGGACACAGCGGCGGAAGTGGTTATAAAGGAGGCCATGGAGGAGGCTACAAAGGAGGTCATGGAGGCGGAAGTTACGAAGGAGGTCACGGAAGTTATGGTGGAGGAGGTCATGGAAGTTACGGTGGAGGAGGCCATGGAAGCTACGGTGGAAGCCACGGAGGATATGGTGGAAAAGGTCACGGCAGTTCTGGTGAGGGGGGTCACGGAGGGTATGGTGGAGGAGGACATGGAGGCCATGGAGGCGGTGGAAAAGGTGATTACGGTGGAGGCAAAGGCGGTGGCTACGGAGGTGGTTATGGAGGGGGCTATGGCGGTGGTGGTGGTGGCGGCGGCGGTGGCGGTGGAGGCGGAGGAGGAGGAGGCTATGGTTTTGGATATGGTGGCGGTTATGGGGGTGGGAAAGGATATGGAGGAAAAGGTGGCTGGTAATGTCAGAAACAGTACCATGCATTGGTTTCTGGGAACGTAAAAAATTCTTATTGGCAAATATTACTTTCACATGTTGGGGACTCGATTGGGGATGGCCATTTCAATGAATGCATTGCGGATAGAAACACCTTAAAGGCAATATGCTCATGATGTTAATGTGGCATTGCAATGAATGTGCGTGATTTTGTTCTCTATGAGTCAAACAAACGATAAAACGCTGCCCATTTGTTTGTTGTCGAAAATGCGGACATGTATATTATCTGCAATTATTAATCTTAATTACACGGATTTTTACAACTGTACACATCCATATCTGGCTAATAGTTATTCATGGAATAGATAACAATTCTTATGTAACCCCATTTAAATATCCTTGCACAACAGGAGTTTTACTGTAATTAGATGCTGGGAAAAATCCTTTGTAAATTTCGTATATGTACTAATTTTCATCGTAAACGATCCGAGGAAAACGAATACAAGTTGAATTTATCAGATTTCTAAGGTTTGCATTTTAAAAAACTAACAAGTTGATCATACCAATATCTTAGGGAATTCGCAACGCAGACTTCCTGTATGTGAAAATACATGTATGTTGATTATTAGCATGACCGAAATGATATTTTCAAACTGAAATACAATGTATGCGTGTTTAATTAGTGATGTTTTGCCTATTTGGGTCACTTCTAGTTCCTCAATGTATAATATATAATATCAATATCATACAAGATCATTTTGTAATAATAAATGCAGTCAGTTGCTAATTTGAAGATTCAGTTTGTGCACGATTATTACTATGTGTAGTGCATAATTTGTTACTGGACCAAATATTCTTTTACAGGAAAGGGAAACCAGTGGAAGTGAAACACGCAAATGCAATTACATCCACATAACGTCAGGTACGATTTTCGGATTTACTTCTCGTAAAAGCGTTTCTATTGGCCTAATAATAGTTTTTTACCTTGTAGTAACTAGAAATCATACCTTTTATTATCTACTGTTATTTTCCTCATGCACACTGTATATTGCATGCACAACAACAAGACATCAGTTAGCCTGTCTGCTATCAGCGTATAATGTATAATAAAGTAACCCAAACATTGTTTTAACATAATAACTTTCATAGTATCGACACACACCCATCAACATACAGTATACTCATAAGGGAGTCTTTCATTTAGACAGTAACATGCAGGATATTTGTATATTTGAGACAAAATAATTAAACAAATCTTTAGAATTTCAAGACTATACATCACCCTTATTTTCTCCTCGCTTGACCACTCAGGTGCCACTATTGCACCAATACAGCTACTTTATAATTAAACAATTAAAATGCATCATTGTCTCAAGTAGTCATTGTCTCACTCGTTTTCGATCAATCCTATCCTTAATTCTTTCTCAAAACTTAATTATCACATTATCCAACTGCTGCAGCAGAAGATTAGCATTCCATTTCACCACAATAATTTTAACATTGCAACATTTTACCATTGCTGATTAGCAATGCTAAACAGCTTTTTGTCGAACAGTGCAAATATACAGTACATGTATAAAACAGCAGGTTGCCACGTTTTACACATGGTTTAAGTTTGTGAGTTCATCGAAACCGAGTTAACAAAAAATAATTATTCTGTCATAAATTAATTCATTACATAGCCGGTTTGAAATGCTTTTAACCGGTTATACTCGGCAGACAAAAGTGTTCTTCAGTAGATCTACAACGGATTAAATGGACTAGATCAGAAGTACGTTTCATCATTCGTTGGCATATCTAATTAAAAGTTCCCTTCGGGCAAGGGATTTTTAAAGGGAGCATCATACGAACAAAAAAAATAGAAAGTCTGCACCATTTTTACCAGTTTTGACAGAATAAGAGCATGGTTACACCTATTTCGTGAATGTTAAGCTGAGTAATTATGAAATTTTTAACGATGATCAGCATACATACAAGTTTTGTTCGATGAATTTCATGCTGTGATTAATAAATTAATTTTAAAAAATGGCGGTTAGCAGCGAAACCGATATATCATTGTCCGTTCTGGTCAGAAAATGTTACTTAAAATTCAGTGGTCAGTTACGGTCAATAATCTACATGAACATAACGATTAATAGAGCGAATGGGTTATGTAGCAAGTTTGGACTATGGTACATTTTAAGCTATATGTAAATACAGTTGGTAAAACAATTATTGGCAATGTATGAAAAATGTCGTTCACATCTTAATTAAAAGGAATGAAATTGTAAACTTACTTGTATTGTATTACTGTATGTACATTACATAGTTTATGTAAAAACGATAAAAAACATTTGGAAAATTAAGCACGACTTTTTAAAATAAAATAAAATAGACTTACAATGCAAAAAAAATAATGGCAATGTATGGCAATACAATACAAGTATACGTTTACAATTTTATTCTTTTAATTAACTTGTGAACGACATTTTCATACTTTGCCAATAATTGTTTTACCCACTGTATATAAAAAGATATCAATATTTAAGACATTGGGCTACGGATGGTTAGGCCAACGTTAAAAATTCCATAAACAAACAAACCAATATTGGCATCGACGAGGGGAGTCGTGCTAATTTAGGCATACATGAAAACTTGGACATATAAATATAAACAACTTGACAGCTGGTTTGTACCTCTTTTTTGAAATATCCGGCTGGAGCTGGATCAAGGTTTTCGTGTCAAATTGGGCTTTTCCCAAAAAAAATTGTTATTAGTGAATTCGGCCATCCGTGATTTACTCTTGGTCAAAAATACCGTGATATGAATCAAAAACGTCAAGTATTTTATAGCTCACTCACCGATATCGTCCCTGACATTAAGAAGAAGTTTAATTCCTCTCCCATTTTTTATTACCATATACTGTACATACTGTATGTGCAAACTTGAAAATTGGAAGTTGGAACTATAGATGTTAAGCCAACATGAGATATGGTTCTGATAATGTTTCAGACGCATTATGACCTTCACTTCAGGAAATCCCATCGTGTTGCATGCCATTATCAGGAAATTTATTGTTTAAAAGCAGTGACCTGGAGGCAGTCAAGCAAGTAGTCGTGAAAATTGGTTATGCCAGAATTACCCCAATTTTTCCTGCACCAATAATGATGGTGCTGATTTGCTTTAATGTCATAACCACTCTATAGAGCTGTCTAAATTAAATTTGTGTATTTGACGTAAGTTGCCTATAAATATGGATTACCCAAGATCAGAGGCTTCGTAGGGAGAAACAAAACCTAACATCCAGACAGCCAGAAGTCCAAAAGGTCCAGGATTTGAGGTCACCATTTGTAATTTCAAGTATAAAATGATATTAAATTCGATTTAGCAAATCGGCGTTTCAATACGTATACCTGTACATCGTAACAAATGCACTGCATTTTCTCACTAGATGCTCAAGTTAAGGTGCAGAAAGCCAAATTATCGTAAATCGATTTTGAGCATTGGGGTAAAACTGCCACACACTGATAACTTGAGCAGCGCCACTCAAATCAAAATTATCAGGGCTCTACATTAATATTCGACACGTACGAAGATACAGGTGGTTTGACTATGCAGAGAAAATTCCAATAGAAATCATCAAGAGACAAAAAAGACGTTTAATTCATTATTCTTACCTTTGGCATTTTAAGAGAACATTTCTAAATTCTCGTAACCTCGAACATATAAAATGGGTTTACTAACAAGGGCTGCATGAAGGCGTAAATAGTGGTAATTACCAATTTACCATACAGTTGGTTGAAGACGAAAATGTTGCAAAAATATAGCGGCACTTTCTATTTCATGTACTGTCGGGAGGACGGGTAATCGAGCGTAATTCCGATCGACATTTACAGAGCAATTAAAAATCATTTCTTTAATTGCATTACCGGGAAGTAAGACGTAAAAGTAGCGTTTTAAAAT
This sequence comes from Kryphioiulus occultus, assembly GCA_034687865.1. Taxonomy (NCBI): domain Eukaryota; kingdom Metazoa; phylum Arthropoda; class Diplopoda; order Julida; family Julidae; genus Kryphioiulus; species Kryphioiulus occultus. The sequence goes on from JAQGAF010001761.1 coordinate 9,601, forward strand.
TACCTATTGTTTCGGTATAAAAAATGTATATGGCGGTGGTTATTATCTTACCTGCTCAAGAAGCTTCTTTTGTTAAACACAGTCGCATTCAAGGGCAGGTTGCGCCAAACTACACGTTTAACTAGCATCCCCAGTAGCATTGCATGAATCATAACATGCTCATTTAACAGTTTTAGATGTTGTTAAAGGTTGCAGCACGACGAACGTGCTAAAAAAAACACGGAAAAGAACGTTTTTGCGTAGACCTACCGAGTCTTTCTGTACCAGCCCAAGTCCATGCGCACTCTATCAGCGCCATCTATACTGCCTCGAGATTTCATCCTTTGACCTTGGGCGAGCCTGAATTCCAACAAAAATTTGCTTACCCGCAATCCAATTTATTCAATGGATTAATTGTCGCCTGTTGAAGGCTTTTGTTATAAGGAAAACTTAATAATTCTTTCAGGATCGAAAGAATGATTGAAGATTGAAGATAATTTTTGGTTGGGGTTTTACCTGCACCAATTTGAAACTTCGATACACTGTAAACTCTACATGTACATTATGTTTCGTTGATCGTTACATCAACCTCCAAATGAGAAGGGGAGGGGAAAAGGTATGGCCTGAGGAATGATCCATACCACTACACAAATACAATTCCATAGAGGTATGAATAATACTCCACACCTCTATACAAGTACAACTTCATACCTTAGTGGAATAGGGTCAAGGTGTATAACTTTGGCTGTACAACAGATTTAAGCCCTAGCTCAACCACAGACACAATGTGAAAGTAGGCTTCTCCTAAGGGCTCGTAAGCTAGCAGTGATTACCTGGCATATGGGCAGCTTATTGATGAAATTACATTTGCAAGTTAGACTTGTTCAAACACAACAAATGAAAAAAATAAATAAAACGGATAAATTCCGCCAGTTAGGACATGTGTCCTTCTTTTACATACGGTATAATCGTCAACTACTAGACAAGTATGGTTGAAATATAAATATTTTATGCATATTTAATGCTTAGTCTAATCTGTAGTTTGTCCATGTATGGTGCATGTACGATTACTTGTATGGTTTTAACTTACCGATTAAAATAAATAATTCGATGTATTCGGAATGATATTTATTAATTTTTCTCTTAAAGTCCATGATATAAATGTCACTTTTTAAAATACATTTACGATAAAATGAACACACATTTGTATACGAGCGTATCAACATATCAAAGGACAATTCAATTTTCATTGAAATTAAGCAATCCAATTTCGTCGCGCTCTGGTAATACTCAATGAAAACGTGGAAAACAATTCGCCATTAATTAAAACTAGGGAAATGCAAACATGAATTCCAACAAAAATCAGCTGCTACACGATACTAACATGATCGGATGACGTAAAACACGAAGTAAAAACACTGAGATCAGATTTTGCCTGCTAGACCCTATGAGGCAGAAAATATACGTACCGGACGCAGCGAACTAAAATAGTCATGTTTTATTCAATGTTTGGATGCGCTCTAAAACAACAGCTTTTTTTTGGGAAGACAGACTTTTGGAAGAACAAAAGTATTCTATACGATATACATGTACATGTATGTAGCAAATGAATTTTCCATGACGGTCTAACTCTGTAATTCGGTTTCATGACATGCATGTTCTGCACGTACAGTAGGTAATCGGTATAATGGCGGTACTTTCTGTAGATATTTCAATTTACTTCGCTAACCACTAAATTAAAAGTATGCTTAAATCGAGATTCTGGTTACCAAATTCACAAAAATATCAATATATAGGTGGCCAGCACCATTTTTAATTTCCTCGAGGACACTTCCTGGAAAAAGCGATAGTTGTCCTTATAAAAAGTAACACATTCTATATAAAAGCAATTGCCAAAACAAGATTTAATTATTTTTAATGCGCCGATATAAGTCAGTTGAGCGATTTATGGTGGTCGAGCTGACCAAAGAAGATGGTCAAATTCGCAGTGCCACAATCTCCGGACAATTCCTGAGGGCAATTCGAACGATGCGTCCTAAATCACAACAAATGTGTTGTAAAAGCCTGTGGTTCACAACCATCATTTGAATTTCATGAAAAGCAAGCTTTCGTCCTTAACTGCCACGAATAGCAACTGTCAAGGGGATCTAACATGCATTGTAGTGCAAGTGAAAACACTGCGGTTATCCAAACTCTACCTCGTGCAACGGACAAAAGGAATTGGCTTACGGATCGTGAAAATCTAAATATTTGTCTAATCTAAAGCGACCTTTAATACAACAATCAAACAATTGAGCCCCGGTCTCATAACAGACCATGCATTGAGCTCAAGTTTCAGATTTTTGCTGGAAGGAAATCCCCACGCAAAAAGTTCACTAAAAAGTTTCTATCGGGTGCTTCAAAAGTACTAAAAATGATCAACACAACTGATTTGAACATTGTACATTTCAATTAGCGCGCATCGCATTTTTGAAAATAGTCTCTCGAAATTTAAATTTTTTGTATGTTCTTTCTCACCCTATTCTTTTAAGACAGCGTTCTCCAGTGCAACAATCAGTGAAGGCAAGCCAGCAAGTACAATTTCCGCAAATTCCGCTGCACATACATACTGTGTATACTATATCCATTTGGGCAAAAAGACAAACTAGATCATATACAGGCTGGTTTAATGCACGATGATATACCAAAAATGTGAATGCGCAGCATCCACCATGTTTAAGAGAATAAATAAGAAAAAGAACAGAAAAGAATATTCTAAAATAGCTGCACGTGTTATAGGGCCTATATGTCTAGGAAACACATTGACACGGGTGTTAAACGAACGCATGTATTTATTTGTCGCAATACTTGATACAATACGATAGCCACAGTTTGTTGATTTGGTAGCCTTGCTCGACCATTTTACTATGTGGTATTACAATTGTAGCAGTAGCATAATTGCAAAGCATGATGGGTCAACTGATGTTCCAAAACAGATAAGAAATTTGTCCATACAGTAAATAAGACCAATTAAATGCTTAACAGAAGCTCTATATAATGTATGTCGAGCTGCTTTGAATTTCATGTGTTTGTATCACACTAAAAGGAATTGTTAAACTTCTTCAAAATAAATCGTTATGAAAATTCCATGTAGGACCAATACACATTTGAGCATCGAAAAATTCCAAAATGGAAATTAGTATGGTGAATGCTTTTTAAGATGGTGTAGAGTGTATGTGACATGTAGAAATTTAAACATTAAAAGGCAAGAATGATTGTGAAGCTTTTTAAATCATCATTCCCCCAATAAATGACATTATTAATTTTGTAAAATTGAAAAACGCATATTTTTCAGGAGAATGTGACTCGCTTAGTTTTCACTATTTTGATGCTAACATGCTTTAAGTGATTGCCCGCATTTAGGGGAAAGTACATGCAGAGCGTATAACAACTACTATTCACATTTAGCATGTTTTGCAAATGACTTTCATTTGCCAATTCATATGCCAAAAAGAATAACACAGGTGCAATAATAACTTAATTTTATTTATTCTTTTGCTTTTCATTAAGTTTGAACACATTAAACCAGCCTTTCACATTTCAAATACCAGTTTTGGCAACAATTCGTTACTTTACTCCGTTTTCTGCGTTACATAAGAAATGATCTATAAGTTTACCGCCATTGAACTCGCATAATAGAACACCACAACACGCAAAAATAGGAACTTGGAAATATGATTGTATTCTGGCGCCTAAGCTGGAAAGAGGGGATTATATGGCAATAGTTTGTATCGGACGTATATGTATAGGTACATTCAAACGCTTTGACCACCATGAAAAACATTGCTAGAAAAAATACAGAGAAATTCTAACTGAACATCTCTATGACCGGATTACAGAGTGAGTTTCCATAGTTAATGATGGGGAAATTGTACGTATACATGTCTAAGAAGGCATGTGCGTACAATTTGACCAACATATAGATTGTAGTTCGGCAAATAAAAAAATAACACGCTTTCGTAATACCAGACGCGCTCGTTTCCTCAACTTTCATTACCAGTGCTTTTGTTAAGAACAATTTTATAAGAAAACGACCCTGTTTTAACTTTAGGAAAATGCTAGATCCTGGAAGTCACTAGCAGCCATGCCTTGACTGGATGAGATACGGTTTGGCTGATTTGTGGTCCACAGTGGGGAGCAATAGGTGACTAAGACATCATAATCGCAGCTCTTGATGCAGCATTCGTCGATGATACCTCTGGCTTTTCGTAGAAAAGTAGCTCGTTTTACCAACAGGGAAATGGGCGAATTTCGACCCATGTAGGGTAAAGCGTTAGAAGGTTGAACGCTATTTGAAATATCGTACGAATCTGAAACACACAACAGAGAAGTTTATACGTGTAAGTGTAGACGAATGGCATGGTGTTGAGATAAGTGTCCTCACAAAAGTTACTAAAATAGATCAATTTCACGGAGGGAATTTTATTGAGAACGCACCTGTATCGTATCTTTTTTTATAATTCGAACGACAAACGAGTTCCATTGTCGATACTAAGTTACTGCCACAAAATATGCCGTTGCGAACCTGGGCGGAAGCAACTCCTTGATTTGTGTAAAAAACCAAGCCACAGGCACAGGCGAACAAAACCACTTGTAAACTAAAGCAGGACAGTTTCATCTGAAAATAAAACGACATGACAATTAGATCAAATGCAAACTACGAAAGTATAAGCTTATAACACGTGCCAGGTGGGATTTTCCACTCTGCCCTCTATCGATATTATTGGACCGATTTACTACTTGTCTACTGCTGCACAAGAATCAAGTACTCTTAAAAACATTTCTAGGTTTCATAATATTATGAAATTGCCTTATTAATTATAACGATTGAGTTATTAACAGTATAAATTAATCATATATAGAAAAACTTGACTAGAAAATGACATGTATAATAATCTCTATAAAACCACATACAGGGTGGCCCAAAGAAACGGACAATTTTAATAGGGTAAAATAAAACCTTTAAAACTTTGTACAATTATTTTTAACTACCACACGTTGAAGAATATTACATTCAAAACTGATTTATATCTGGCACTTCAAAGATCGATTCTAAAACTACGTTCACTCCGATGGGGAATCGATTCGATCTTCATAAAAATCGACATTTCTCGATGTTGTATTGGAGCAATGGAAGAAAATGGTGACTGCGCGAAAGTATGAGCATGCTGCTCGCCAACCACTCCATTGCACAATTTTTATTAAATTGCTTCAAAGAAGCAGCCCAATGGCGCCATCCAGTCAAGCACACACGTACAGTGTATATGTAAACAGAGCGGAGGGAATTTCACATTTTCGTCTGCAAGTTATCAAGTGTTGAGTAGGTTATAAGGTAATTTGTAAATGGCAATTAATAGCCTTCAATATAATATAGCTATAAATAATTGTTCAAAAGTTGTAAGTTTTTATTTTATCCTTTAGAATTAAAAGTTTTTTGGACCACCCTGTATAAAGGCGCAAGATTCAAAATGGCAAGTGTCCGAATTCCAATTTGGCCTCGTGCAACATCATTAGAAATTAAAGATGGCGTATTAACATAGTCCTATATCAAACAAGTGACGAGGTTCAAAACGTCCACCAGAGGGCAAGGCGAAATAGTCCACTCTTCTGATTTTTTTAGAAACTTGGAGAAGAGCTTCAGTTACCTTATTTTTTATTACATTGTATTCTAAAACTTATGCCTCCACTAATGTGTTTACAAAGGGTAAATAAAGCTTGTTGAGGAGAAAAGTTCAAGAATAAGATTAAAAGCACTGCCCTCACTGATTTGCACCAACGCAAATGCAATGCCCCAAACCAATTTCCACTCGAGGATTTTTTTACAAAATTTTATTTAATAAAATCGAGTTCTAGAAGCCTCCGGGAAAACTTGTGTTCATTTCAAACGACTGGATATCACTTTCAGCCTACATCTGATTTCCATCAAATTTATTGGAAATGCCAGGCTACATAGGATGAATGTCTATGCCCCTATTTGAATTCTATCGTACATTCATGTGCGAGGGTTGTTCAACAATCGAATGTCACATTATCGTTTCATATGGGAACAGTAAAGTGAGATGCAGAAAACGGCACGCAACGTACAGATTGCAGTATGTACAATATATCAATCACATCAAAAGCTACACGTAATCGTTTTTTTCTATTTAATTTAATATGCTACTGATGAATTATCAACCTAATTTAATATAATGCCCATTTTTTAATATATTATTTTATCGAGCTCGGATTTGTTGTCTGTTACAATGAGAATTTATTCTTTTGTAGATAATAAGGCCCGACTTTTTATTGAACACATATATTAGAAGATTTCAACAGGGATAGCGTTGAATGCCCCACAAATGGCACAAAATACATTTGATGTGATTTTCCAGTGTTAAAACCACTAGAGGAAGAAACTGTATTGCTGATTTATACCCTGTTGAATTTCCTTTCTGCGTTTATTCCTATGACTATTTTGCATTAACATTTTCAATTCATAATCAAATGTAAACACTTCACCGAGTCTATATATGTAGATACACATACGCACAGGCATGATTATTATACTCAGCTCGCATTTCCAACCAAACCTCATATTTTTCTATGACACGACTATATTACAAAACGGCATCTGAAGGTCTTATGAAATAAAACTCAGGTGGATTTTACCAATCATTTTCGCGTTTCTCAAGTAAAAGGGAGACAGGCAGATGCAACCTCATCTTCATGGCTTATGTCGCTCAAATCCAACATTGAGGAAATTAAAAAAAATACTGAAGCGAGAGCGTGGCTTTATCAATAAAATTACGAAATAATTTTTGCATAAGTTTCGTATATACATGTATATAAATCCGCTTATTAAACAGAAATGTTTCAAAAGACTGTTCTAAGCTTATTTTCTACGTTATATAACTAAAAGTGGTCACGTGAAGAAATTGTATCGATTAGCAACTAATGTTTTCATTCAAGTGTGAAAGGGCACCTTATAATTACCTTAATTTACATGTCATGAAACTGAACAGACTATTTAATGTTTATGTCATTACAGTGCAGTGCGAAGATGAAGAGACCACAATGGAGCTTTAGCTTGAAAAGGTCACAAGTTAAGCTAAACAGGTTACTTCACCATATCCGTAAATATTGTAATATACAAATGCCTTCGATGCACAGAACGTGTTGTAATTTAAAAATTGTTAAATGGCAAACATTCCGAGAGGGCTATATATTCGTTTACACTAAATAACAAAACGTGTTATATTGAGAAGTTATACAACTTGTTTGAACATAAGAAGAAAAAAAAATGTTATTTAACATCTTGTAATATTGATGATTCACGTAATCAAGTGGGTATTATATAACAGGTTGTACGGCAGAGTTAAAAACTAGTTTGTTATGAAACAATGTTTTGTGATATACATGTAGTGTAAACGCACCTTAAAACGTGTACTCGTGCTCTTTTTATCTCATATTCAATTTTTCAATTAGTTTGCCAGAGGTGAAGCTTGTTCTTTTTGTGAATTAAATTCTCCAAGTAATTAGAAATGAATACAGATGTGTGACGTCGAAGTATGCTCTCTAGTATTAGATGATATAATAAGCCAGGTTTCCCATGCTAAAAATAGAACTAAGAACTAGAAACTATTTCTTGATTTGAAAGTGCATATCAGTGTAGGACTACCCACAAAGGTCCATTCGCCCACTCTAAGTTTAATAAAACAGGAAGATTAAAAATAACTATTTTGATTTTATCGTATACAGTGCATACGAATCATTTTAGTTAGTTCAATTTAGCCGTGTTATGTTAACAATTTCAGTTTGATCGAATTTACGACACCTCTATACTATTTCCATAAAAGCACATAACTTATTCAAATTTCATAATTAAGTGCCATACAAGTAATATTTGCTTGCATTCGTTAATTGTGCAGCATTTACAACGAATGTAGGAATGCCACATTGATTCTCAATTTCAGACAGATTCACAAATAATAAACGATTCTATAAGGTATAAATGGAGGGCGTTTACTTATCGTCGGCTTTCTTGCAAATTTTAATTTAAAATATAGCGTTCAAAATTATGTTTGATCAAAGAGAATACAATTTTCGGAAAATGGCGAAGTTTGCAAAAAAAACATGCTATGCAAAATGCAGAACTCAAATGGTAATAACAATATGCAACCCAACTAAGCCTATATGTATATAGAAAACGTTTCAAGGGAAATTAAAACTCCGTCTGTGCAGTTCAGTGCCATGTGTTGACCGACGAGAAGTCTATTAAAAAGCAAGAATATTGAGAATAAAGCAGAAGCCGCCAATGTAAAGGCGCTATTTTAACATTTGAAGGATATTATGAAAGTAAATATCTAGTATCCAAATGATATAATGCCAGTTAATTTAATCCAACATTACATCCATATAGAAATTGATATAGAATGATACAATGATTGGAGAGAAATTCAACTCAGCTTATTATAAAATAAATCGAGGTCGGTTTGCTTTTTCGTTCAACCTTGGCCCTGTACAGTATTAGATTTTCTACCATTTAAATTTGTAGCGAAGTTCAAAGAATTGTTATTGTTTTACAGCTACTAATTCTTAATTTCGAGTGATGATAAGACATCTTACAGTTATTAGCCCACTTATATAACTTCAATGTAGTCTATAAATAATTCTTGATTTATTGCCTTCACGAATTATAAATATGGTGTAAATTAACGTGTCATATATTCACTTTCAATTCTAAAGCAAGCGTTCACGTTTGTAATCTATTACCCTTTCATAAAAACACTTGATGGAAGTTGCTGAGTAATTGTGAACACCGGTTTTGAAGGGCAAGCATGAGTAATGTGAACGACACATTATTGGTTAATGAAAATCAAATTAAATGGACTATAAAACGAGGCAGTCGATCTACAAAAAGCAGGGTTTCAGACTCTCACTTCTATTTGTCCAACAGCAAGGTCATAGTCTTCATGACAGACTTTTTAATCACCAAATGCACCATTTATCCACCTCAAAAACATTCATTTATCACGAAGTAAAATAAAGACTACAAATTTTAAATATTTTCAATCTTTCTTCAAAGAGAGTAGGTTGAATTGCCATTGCCAATGATTCCTAATTTAAATTATAATAGACAGAAAATACAATTTTTTTAAAATGCACTATAGCCAAATTAACTGAATAACAGTGATCAAATACTAGTATGCCAAGTAGAAATAACAGGCCTTACAAGGTACATGTAATGCAATTAGTGTCGCCATGGTATCTTTAAGAACATTAAAGATCCGAGTAATTTAAGATGCACAAATCTGAAAATTATGAGAAGTGATAAATATATAGTTGTCAACAAAGGCAACGGGGCCCAAGGACAGAGAAATGCTTATTTTAATTCGGGTTACAAAACGTCCGATATGTACTTTTCTTTGCATTAAATTTGGACTAATATGAAGTTGAAATAAGCGTTCAAGTCAAATTTAAGCGACAACCATTTTGCATTGCAAAGTAAGCTTGTTCAGAGACATGTACTTTAAAATCCCTACAAAGAAGCTGTACAAATATGCTTGTTTACAGCATCAAACAATTTAAATAACCCATACGTAATCCCTTTGTCTATATGTATCTTATAGAAGGTCAACAATCCACTGCAGTATTATACAAAGGTACATGTATAGAAATAGATGTATTTACAAGAGTTGATCTCTTTATCTTTTCTTTCTGCTAAAGCTGGGGCATAATACGTTTAAATATGGACGAATGTGATGCAGTAATACATGTACTGTATATAGTTTGGGACATGCTGTATACTTTCGTGGGATTTCAAGATCGTGTGCTAAGCAAAAATATGTTTACGATTTCTGAGAAAGAAACAGTTTCTGTACTTGTCTGCAGCAGGTAGCCCAAGGGGCCTTAGCACTTACACAGTCTAATAATCAGAGACGAGGACTACATGTATGTCTGCCAAATTTCTCACCCTTCGATTCACTGCTAGCTAAGTTATTCATGCCGATTAAGAACAGCTGCTTGTTATGTAAAGTTAAATGTAACGTTAACAAATAAGCAGGTAATGAATTACTCAATTAATCGCCTATCGCCAGATCCTTTTTATGCAGTATGTACTCAGCAAAGGTTATTTTCCTCAAAATGTCTGTTTATTGCCAGGAGAACAATAACCAATAAAGTGAATAATAGCGAAAAACTTACAGTTGCAAGCGTGGGATGGCTCCGTAAACAATTGTTAACAAACCGACGAATAAGAAGGAAGGTATAGAAAAACACTTCATGGAGGATTTACGGATTTGCGGTACGTTCAATGACGGACGTCTATATTTATGCTAATTGTACTTTAAAGGCCTATAGTACGTGTGGACATCTACATGTACGAGAACATGTCATCATTTCCTTGAAAGGCTTTCCATCGCTTTTTCTGACAAATCTCTGGTGGCACAAACACGTTTTGCGGTTCGATATACAGCAATTTGCACATTTGTCCTACATTATATATCCGGGCTTGCTCTCACTTTAATGATTTCTAGCATGTACTGTACATGTGACCCTTTAAGATGATTGCTCGAAGGAGGGCATTCAGCGTGACGTCACCGTATTAAGCTTCTTTTACATATAACGATATAAACAACTTCCTTGTAAAAAATTTGCTTCCATTGAAAAGATTACGCTGTTTATGCGAAATATAAATAGGATTTTACACAGTTTAAATATAATGAAGCAAACTAATTAGGCAATCCCTCGTGTATCTTGTCTGCGTTTCAAACGTAGCGAAATGCCACAAACAAGTGGGTGCAAAGATTGGTTTGGAAAGGTCAAACGAAGTTAGTAAACAACCAAGCCCCATCCTAAATTTGGGCATTAGCTGGAAAATAAATCTCAAATAAACTTCTTTAATCTTATTTCGAATTATTACAACTGAGTCCACTTCCCATAATTGATAAGATAAGTATAAGAAAAGTGATACATGTACGTGTATAGTGAACCTTCCATTCACACGTGATAAATCTATAGGTAAGTTTTTTGTAAGCTGTTTTGTACCAACACTACACGAGCAATTTATCTAAACAAATTGATCACGACCTTTATGTTGAGAAAAACACATCGACGTGGCGATAAATTCTCTAATGAATGTTAACATGCTCCAAATTGGATTTTACTTTTGCTTACACTCGTAATTTGCCAATTAAGGTCGCTGCTAGTGATGAAATTGCAAAACATTGCATTTTTATTTACACTCTGCTACCGACTTATTTTTTAGCAGTGATCCCTAATTTCTAATATTAGAGTGGGTGACTTGAACCACTATTTCCTAGGTCAGAGTTTACAAATCTTTGTCCTGTACACTGTACAAAAAAATCAAGAGACGTTACTAACAATTTAGATTATGAATTGCAGTTTTATCCTGTCTTATTTAATTCAGTGTGCATTTTCAATAATGATACAATCTGTTACTATGTTTCTGTGCAGTTGAAAAAATACTTAAAAGGTCATGGGTTTAAGTCTAGCGTACCAGGGATATCCATTTCCTGGCAAAATAGAGACGTTAGTGTCGCCCTTTAGAATCCATACTTAGATTAAAAATAATTATGAAGTAAAATTACATTTTACGAAGAAACTAATAAAATCGTCTACAAAGTAAACTAAGCAAATTTCCTCTTCTGTAACGTCGGGATTTTTATTATGGATTCAAATTCACATTATCTGAAAGCGTTTTCCTGATTTGGGCAATTCATATGAAAATCCCTGAAAAATCCCTTTCGGTTTTACTAAAGCAAGTTATAATATTTGAAGTTATATGTTGATAAATTAACTGTAAACACGACAGTCAAAAGATTATTTAGCATTATTAGATGAGACTTTAGTTTCTCAGTAGTTTCTCAGTAGTCTCTTCAATGAGGAACTGTAAACTAGGCCAAAGGTTGATATGTGGCGCATATACATGTATGTACACACACTTTCATTAATTACCATAAAAAAGCAGTTTCACAAATTTAATTTAACATTTACTCCAATTAAGCAAAATCAACTGCTTATTCATAGCCAATAGTTTCTCATGCGAATATGCAGGGAGTCCTCACGTCTTTTCGGTTAACGCCGTGGTTTTCAAGGAACGACCAACGCTGTGGAGGACTCCCTGTATCTGTTCTGAAAATCTGAACATTTGTGGTTTACCATTTCATTTTAATTAATTATTGCTTTTCTTCTACTATTGATTTAGGTTGGCTTAACCAAAAAGGTACACAAACCAATTTTTATTTCAACAGTAACTCAAGGTGCTTATTTGTAATTTTAACGGTGCATTCATATATCAGGTCAAAGTAAAATTGTATTCTTTTGACCTCATATGTACGACTTTGCCAGAATCGTCTGTTCAATATAGGAAGAGAGCAATTTCATGAATTATGCAGTGAGAACAACTGAGGAAAATAGGAAAACATAGAAATTCATGAGTAGTTTCCAAAATATGAAAGTTTTCTAACTTTTTTATCATGATTGTGTGAGAACATGGACAAAAATATCTCTAGCTCCCAGAGTAATAAATGGGACTATCAGTATTCCAATTGCATCGATCATACCTAAGTACAGAATTGGACGCCCACAAGTGCCACAAGGAATTGACCAATGTGTCACACATGTCAATTTTGTTCACATTACTGATTTACTTTAAAAATCATTCCATCGCAGTTCATGTAATTGTCTTGTAAATAGCACCATTCAATTTTTTCTTTTAGTTTTCAGGCAGTATAAAATTATGATGAAACTTTCAAATCACTTCATCGCAAGCCATCCCAGGATGTAACGATTTTCATGCATTATCACACTATCCCAATTTAAAAAAGTACATTAGAGGAATGCCATCGCCAATAATTAAGAGATAGACATTTTAAGCGGATTACGTTCACAATTACACATAATTACTCGTAAATGTATATCAACATGTTGTTCTTTATATGCTACATCGTTATTAAGGCAATTGTTTATTTTAACAAATGTAATATACTGCACATTGCTAATCAGGCATACATGTTGATAATATAACCTATGGGTGCTCATTCTCATCAGTAACATTTACTCACTTTCGCATTCAAAATTAAACCTCTCCTTATTTAACTTGACACTATGTAAAAATGACTTAACATGCTCGGGTGATCTTCCATTAAAAAACCAATACAGTTTATTTAAAGGACGATATGATATTCAAAGAGAAGGCAGTTCATATGGAAGTTGGAAGGTCACATGGGAAAAAAACAAAACCATAATTTGTTTGAGAAACTAATTCAAGGTTAGTGTAATTTACAACCAATTAGTTCATCGCTTTTTCTCATTTGCCTTTCAAAAGCTGACTATGAATATTGTATGTACTTAAACTTAAATGCCATATTATACATGTATTCATACATTATGTTAAGACCATAAACATTTAACATTAACATTCATGACAAAAACAACTATAGCATGAACTCGTCACCAGTGATTAACTTGTTTACTAAATTTATAAGTTCTGCCATTTATTTATAAAAGGTAAACAAAGTTGGCATGATTGGCAAACTTACGTGTTATCCTGGTTTTGGATTTCACCTGAACGATACATTTCAAACTGCAATAATAATTTAAGCTAGCTGCTTTTCAATATGTTGCCTAATGAATTACATGTAACTAAATTTAATTTAATTTGTATAACAAAATAAAAGATTACATGAGAGCATTTAATGTCGGGTATTATTCAATTATTTCACGCCTATTTTTAGAAGTAAGAGCAAAGCAACAGCTTTGGTGTTTTTAATATATACCGTACTATTCATTTTAATCTTAATCTCTCATGTAAAAATCGATTGTATTATTCTTTTCCATATATTTTGTCTTAAATCTACAGTGATGGAAGAAGAAATACATTTTGTATTTAGGTGAATATTGTTGCCATTAATAACCTTGAAATTGAGGCTAAGCACCTTAGCCAATAACAGATGTTAGTTAATCTACAGGCACATTTACAGTGTACATGTATAAGCACAGATGTTCTCATTGCAAGCAGGTGTTACAACAAATCCGATGTATTTGCTACTTTCAGCAAACATCAAAAAATGATCATCACCACCAATTTCAGTTAGTTTGCAAAAGATTCCACTAATTAAATGGGGGTGTCATTGCACAGGACATGAGAATTTCTTGAAATTCTTCTGTAAAAATTTGTCAGTATACATGTAGGTTTTAATATTAGAAAACAGAGTGAGATATACTAAGCTATACTTGAACAATTTTTAGCAGGAATTACACGCATTGTCTGTGTTATTCTAGTCATCTAAGTTTATTTAAGAGGAGTATTTTTAGCATAAGTGAAATGGATAATAAGAAGAAAGGAAATTGTAAATCCATGTAAGTGAATCAAATAGGTAAATACTATTGCTTTTACTTTAATGCACGGGTTTATGACGGAAAAGGGAATTGATCCAAAGTAGCGTAAATGCATTTCATTGTGTTACACCACAATAAATCATTTGCATCAATTTCAATATTTTCAACTCGTACTCAAGCTCGGTTATCAATAAGTGCATTTTTGTATGCGCAATGCAAGCGGTGTTAGTAATTTTGAGAGCAGCCAATAAATTATGGATGAAGCCACACAAAATCGTATACTTTTTATACGTAAAAAAGGATGTTAAGGATTCAGGTAACCTTTAGGATCCTTTGTTTCGTTAAACCAGAAAATCCCATCAATCATCAAGCTCCTCAGCAAAAATTGAATAATTTTGGCCAGAATTTATTAATTCACAAATGGCTAGCAACCCATCAGATAGTAAAAGTGGATTGATTTGTATAGGCTTAGGATAAAGAAGAGAATAAGCAAGTAATAAAGAGCGTTAGTATGTTTGTAAAAGCGAGAACATTTTCTGAATATTTAAGTTGTTTTTCACTTGATATGCTCACAAACAATTCTATTCTTCTAACATGCATATCTTTAAAATGCTGAGCATAAAACTCCCAGGTAAATAAACTTTAAACTTGTTAAATTGTGCATTACTTTCGTGTTAATGAATTTTGTAAGATTATCCAAAATGCATAAATAATTTTGTTTGGTGAAATCCTTAACAAAAATATAATAATTTTGGTCAAAATTTATAAATTCACAAATGACTAACAACTAATCAAATCATATAAGTGTATTACTTTGTACTGGCATAGGGGTGTTAGTTTTTGTGAAATCATCAACAGGTTTGATCTGAATTTTACCACAACTTTAAGCTTAGGCACATACATAATGGATAAAGTCATGGATGTCACTAATTTCTGACAGCTGACAAATTTAAATCAGGTCTTTTGCCATTAAGGCCCTTATCGCTCATGTTTACAAAAATTTTAAAAGAGCTTTAATTCATTAGTGAGCTTAGATTCAGCTGCCCTAAAATATTCAAGCCATATAAATCTCAAACCACCTGTTAAAGTTTAACGTATGAATTAAAAATGTGCCAGATAAGAAACATACCCAAAGTTTTCATTGCGTACGGTAGTTAGTGCTGTTTTTCTAAGTACACATATAATCGGTCAAAATTGATCAAATTATGATTGTAGCTACCAGAAACTACATTGTAGTAAATTAGGCAGAGGGATTTATGTACAGCCTCATAAAAAATGCCTTCGTAGGACGCTTTTAATCACGGAGATTACAATTAGATGAATTTTGCCATTAAGATTGTGTTGAAAAAAACACGTTATTAAATTCTGAATTAATTAGCGTTTGCTTTAGCATCCATTAAATGCAATATAGGAGCAAAAAAAGTGGGATTATTGCATTTGCCCTAATGATACAATTATAATTCCTAACAAAGAATTATGGTGACGTTCAAAAATAAACCTTGCCTGATCACCATGATCCAAGTAAGCTTAATTATTGCATTGTGGTAATGGAAACATAAAATCCTGTAAGTTATTTTTTGCATTAAACCACCTTAAGCCGAAATGCTTGAAATTATGCTGTGGTGTTTAACCCATCATTAAGTCGTACGCATCAGGAAGGTTAATTGAATTATTATTAAAATTATCAAAAACCACAAAATTAAGTTAAGAGATTGCAAAACTTGAAGTTCTTATTCAATGAACACGTGAAATCAACAGCATCAATGATGTATCAGCAATTCAATAGGTTTTTGTGTTGATGAAATGTCCATCTAATGCAAACTTCAAGCAAAAGTTAATTTGCATATCTCTATGCGTAAATACACTGCAATAAATGTGCATAAAATGGCCTCGATCAACAAGCAGATAACACAGCATGGAGAGCAAAATGCCACTAGTGCTTGTTTGCGTAGCCGTAATCTGTAAAAATTAAATCCAGCATTTGTCTTATCATAGGAGATAGCTAAAATATATGCAACTGCCTTGATCGAGCAGTACGATGCATTTACACATTCGAGCATTATATCGCTAACACAGCCTGCACATGCATAGATATCAAATGAGTAAATCTTGAATAGATTTACAGATTTTAACACTAATTAATTTCCTTAATCAATCGACACCAATGATAGTGTCTAAGCTCCAATTGCAGCTTAATTTTTCTACAGAATGTATGTATCATAATGCGTATTTCCTATAGATGAAATAAATTTGAATTATTTGGTCATTGTCAGTTGAAAAACAGACAACTTGTTTCAAATCTCCAAATAATACTCGATATAAAATCAAAGGAATTTTAGCATTCACAAGTAAAAGCAACTAACCTTTAAGTAGTAATATATTTGCGTCAAGAAGACACACTGGAAGTCAGGGTATTTTGGTGGCGATTCTTGGAGATCCAACTGCTAGATGATGTAATTATGCTCCTGACACCAAGCACTGGCAGTGAGTAAAGAACTAACTTCAGAAAACGAACTCAAACATGATGCCACACTTCTATGTATATATATCCAGCTTCCCACCTGATGTCCTTCCAGGATCTTCAATGGATCATTCGTCAACCAATCACTGAGCATCGCGCATTCATTCGAGTGAGCTATTCCCATCCACAAAGAATTTGATGTCGATCAATTTTCACTCGGGGAGGACCAACATGTATAAGCATTGATTGCTGTAAATTCATCTTAGTGCAATATTACCCTGGATGATTGGCTAAAATTATAGGGCCACTTGCAAATTATCAGTTGATAACAGCTTGAATTCAAACGCTTAATGAAGGGCACGTCTTTCACAGCACGGTAGCCAACACCATGAAGGCTAGCTACTCGAAAAAGTGAAATCTGCTTGGATACCAAAAAGTAAAAATTGTAACTTCGTTCCAAACTTCTATTCTGCAAGCAACAAAATGAAAAAGTAAGAGAAATTCTCAAAACAGTACATGTATATACATATAAAACTGGGCAATTGTCAGCAATGCCAAGCAATGAATTCGCTGAAATTCAATGAAATCAATAATCATTTTGACACGTTAGTGTGCAAATGATCTCACAATAACTAGTGAAAACTATTGCATTTTAATATTTGTTTGGGTTGTTGACATGCTGGTTTCAATATGGCAATTTTCGACTGTCAGGTTGTATATTTTTTGTAATCAACACACATTTAGTTGCATACGATGTATATTGCAATCTCATTAAATAGTTTCGCCTATAAATACTGATCTTGTTCATCTCGCAAAAACTGGATTTCTATCAAATTCCGTGCAAGCATACAGATAGTAGGCTGGCAAAACAGTATTGTACGTGTAGTAGAAATTAGACAAGTTCATCAGCTTGGCGATTGCAACGCTGAAAATGTCAGACCTCCTACGCAATGACCCCAAATGCCATAACATATCGGTAAAGGCAGAAAACCATTGACTTGACAAGCGGTTTTCCAAATGAAATTCATCGGATGCTTGCCTATATACAGTTCATTACAAATCGATTGCAATTACGTATGAATAGAATTAATTGCACTTCGATTAATTGCGTATTGTTCGTACATGTACACTGTAGTTGTATACAGTTTAGAATTGCTGTCTGCTGTTACCTTCCAACGCTATCAATTCAACAACTTTTAATTGTTGCGAGCCATAACTTCCTCATTGAATTATATTAACCTGCCATGTTAAAAAATGGAAAAGTTGTATACATAACATCTCTGCGAATAATGAATAAATCGTCGTGATAATAATTTTGCTTGATAGTCTGGCTACTTCTGGAGGCGACAATTCAACTTTAATGAATAAATGCCCTTTGATTAATTAATAAAAAAGATAATTAAAGATTG